>CALZFC010000252.1:2380000-2440000 GCA_945643635.1 Allodiplogaster sudhausi
ATCCTCCCTTTACACGTCTTTTTTGAAAACTACACTATTCGTGCTCTCCCTTTTCCCCTCTCCTCTCTCTCTCTCTCTCTCTCTCTCTCTCTCTCTCTCCCAATTGTGTTTATCTCTCCCAATTGCTCTCATTCATTTAGCATGGCAATTATTATCCTTGCGCTCTCCATGTTTCTATTCTTTGTACTTACTCGAGCATTTCAAATGTTCGCTCCTTGAAGCCTTCAATAAAGATATTTGAATTCAAAAACTATGAATTTTGTTTATGCGCTGACGTGACATTTGTTCCATGTCTGGACGTTGTTAAAATGTATTGATGAAACTGCCGAAAGAATAAAAACTCTGAAGTTTATCCAGAATTATTGAATTACTTTAATGTAGATGTTTTTGCTTAAAAAATACTCTTATGAATTAGATACTTGCCGATTAGAAAACATTTTCTTCTAACCAGTAGTGAGTCCTGCCCGATATTTAACTGCCTAAGTTATTGCAACTTCTTGACGTCATATACACGAGGAACGAAGAAGCTATCGCGTTAAGGGCAACTGGAGATGAGAAGGATAGTGAGGAAAGAGTGAGAGGGTTGTGCTAGAGAAAGAGAGCAGTAGAGAGGGAGAGAGGAGAGATGGAGGGAGAGAGAACGACAGAGAGAGAGAGAGCGAGGCAGAGAGGGCGGAGGGAGTGTCAAGCATGGAATATCACCTGGCTCGTGTCCTTTCCTCTCTTCTCTTCCTTCTTGTGTAGAGTGGATATGACTGAGTGACAAGCTCTCTTCTTCATCATTTTCATCTTCTTTTTCTGCAACGCTTATCTCTTCCAATCTCTTTTACTCTCTGAAGTAGAATGTGTTTTGGTTTAATTCTTCGAGCTCGTTGATATCCTTTTCCTCTTAATCTTATGTCTTCCCGCCAGCCCATTTTCAATTTTAGTTTTTAGTATTTACATTGCAAGTGTTTATTTCTCGTTATTTCCTCTTTTCATTGCCCAAACCTTTTTCGCTCTTTTTTCGCCTCTTCAATAATGCATGAAGATGGCAAAGAAGATTCTTCTTTCCTGCAAATTTCTCCCTTGAGATGCCGCGATGAATACAACTCGTTATGAAATCCAGAGAGTACTTGGGATTACAATTTCTTGTTCGTCTGTTTCAGAGAGCGCAATATTCTGATGAATAGAAATGAATTGGAGAGAAGCGACGAGGGAGTGAGGCCCTGAAGGGCCCAAGCAGAAGAGAAGAGGAAGACGTCCTTGGAAATGGCGAGAAGAGTCTCTCCTGGCTTCTCCTTCCATTCTCTTCCTCCTTTCTTTCTTTCTCTTCTTCTTCCTGCTTTCGCTGTCGTTGATGTCTTCATTGCCAAGGCAGAGATGAATAGAACTCTAGGTTAATTCTACAATATATTCAGACAGACATCTAGATAATCCATAAAAAGTTGTGAGGAATCTGAAGAGCGGTGAATTTGTCTAGCGAAGAGAGTCCTCGAAAGTTCAAGTGTCCAGGCATTCAATTCAATTCTGCACTTAGCATTTTTCAGTCAGACAACGCTGTTTCTGCATTTTTCCAACTCTAGAGAAAAGCGCCAAGCTGGGATTCAGTCTGCCATGAATTGCAGGAACACCGAACGAAGTTCGCTACATGGAGAAGGGGGTGGTGGACTCGTACGCCACTCAGTTTCCTTATCGAGTCACTGAGTCACTCAGCGATCTCCGCTTCTCGTGGAGGTCGCACTCAGAGAAACCAGTCAGTCAGTTCTGCCACTCTCTTTCCTCATGAGAACACCCCGGTCTATCCCGTGAATTTCAGATTGCATATCGAATGCGAGTTGATTCAACAGACATGCAAGTTGTCGCTAGACTCGGCGTTCCCGATTCGGGTTATGTGCCAACACGGTTACAAGGTAGGAAGAAGATAGAAAAAGAGAGAGAGAGAAGAGGGAGAGGGAGAAGTGAGAGAGAGAACGAAAGAGATAGAGATGGAGAGAGAGAAGAAAGAGATGTAAAGATAGAGAAAGAGAGGAGACACGGAGCAAAGAGAGCGACGGAGATGAAGAGAGCACAGACGATGCAAGTGATGTAGAATGAAGAAGAAAGAAGTGAAGACTGACCTGTTGAGAGTTCTGGGTGGAATATCGTTGTGCGGGCAGCCGAGCCGGGCAGTTCGAAGTGGTGCTGACGGTGAAGTTCACTCTCCCGAACGGGAACGAGACGAGTCTGAAACTACGACAAGAGAAGCTCTGTTCTCTGAAGGATCGTTTCGGCAGCCACTCCAACTGTCAGTGGCCTTCAGCTATCTTCTGCTCTTTAATACTACGGTTTCATCTACAATGCCCTTCAAAAACGCGCCAACAAAAAAAAAGGTTAAATGAGAAAATAGTTCTTATTTTTGTCTCTTTCAGATCCGACAGAGGGACAGACTGCAGGTGGGCTGGTTTTTTCTCTTTAGTTTGCCCACATTTGAATGGCGCAATTGAATGTAGACTAAATGGAGTTCCAGGCGCGGACACTGTAGCGACCTCTCTTGTTCTGTACATTCTCCTCGGAGGCGGCGCCTTCTTCCTCTTGGTTGTCCTTTTTCTCCTCTTCATCTTCTTCCGTGACTCACAGAAGAGTGGAGTGGAAGCTGGGTCCCGGAGGCCTTCCACTGCCATCATCTCAACTCCTTTCAAACAAAAGCTTTCGTGAGTTTTTCCATTACAGGGCTATTGCAAAATTTTTATATATTTATTTTCTCGATGTGCTTCTTATTAAATGCATCAACAATTTATAATAGGGTTGGATTTACAGCTCATCTTTTCGTGCTTCTTTTCACTCTCGGCAGCCATTTGTAACGTCGACTCCCGTAAAATCTAGTGAGCCGATTTCTCTTTTTTTTGCTTACATTTCTTTTGTTCTCGTGCATTGCATCTCCTCTTCCTCTTCATCGTTTCCATTCTGCGTCTCTTATATACCTCAAACTTTACGGACCATTCCCTTTGCAGATAGTTCCTCTCGTTTGCTCCTTCCAATCGCCCCCTCCTCTTCTCCAATCCACGAACGGCCTCGTACTCTAGATGTCAAAAAGGCTCTAATAGAGCTCTATGCCGACCGAAATCTCTTCCAAATTCTTCCTGTCGGCGAACTTGAAGGTCTGTTTTCATGCTTTTAGTTATTCGTGACGTATATTTGTGGTATGATTATAACTAAATATATAAATTGTTATTTTTGTGGTTACTTCTCTAGAATCTGGCTGTCTAAAATAACAAATTTAGGCAAGTTTGGCGAAGTCCGCTTTGCGATTTGGCGTCAGAATGCGTGTGGAGTTTCTGGAGACATCGACGAAGAAGAAGACGCGGCCTCGGCAGAGGAAGCTGTGCTCGTCAAGAGTCTCAAGCAGTCCGCTTCCAGGGTTTCCATTTCTTTATCCTCTTATTTCTTTCCATTTCTTTATCCTCTTATTTCTTTCCCTCTCTGAACATCCTTTGGGATTTAGTTACTAATGTACATACAGTACCGTCCAACATTGTTGTGTCCGCGATTAATAGGATTAATCCGATTAATAGGATAAATTAAATTAATTTAAATAATTCAAACTCAAATTGTGGAGCGGGGTCGCATCGTCTTGTGGTTTTCTTTACAGGGAAGTGATTTTGCGGTACGGAATAGGTATTCACCAAGTTAAATTGCGAAAATGACAGAAATCTGAAAGGGTGGCTTTTCCCCGCTGTTCAGCAGCAATTTTGCATGAAAATATGATTTTTCAACATTTAAGCCTCAAAAGTCGTGTAAAAGTAAATTGAATGCTATTATTAATTATGAAATCGACCAACAAACACAATGAAAGCAAAGTTGTAGCGGAATAATCACAAATAACAATACTCTAGTTTTTCGAGCATGCTTCTGGCATGGCCCGGCAGCGCATTGTGCTAAAGACCGAGGAAAAACCACCCTTTCAGATTTCTGTCATTTTATGACATTTTCGTAATTTAACTTGATGAATAGTTTTTCCATGTCGCGAAATCACTTCTCTGTAAAGAAAACGACAAGAGAATGCGTCCCGGCTCCGCAATTTGAGTTTGAATTATTAAAATTAATTTAATTAATCCTATTAATCGGATTAATCCTATTAATCGCGGACCCAACAATGTTGGACGGTACTGTATGTATATAATGTATATAATTTTCTCATGAAATTTCTTTTTGAAACAGATTGACGACAATGTAAAATTGTAGGCGGAATTCGAGAAGTTCCTGGAGGAGTCGCTTCACTTGCACGGAGTGCCAGGCCACGCGAATCTCGCTCAAGTGGCAGCTGCCGCTTCCTATGGAAGATTCGAGAATCCAGAGACCGTCACGGACTTCCCGCTCTTCGCATACAAACATCGGGGATTCGGCAATCTCAAGAGCTTCCTTCTTAGTTGCAGAAGCAGCGATAAGGGAGGGAAGAAGAGTAAAGGAGGTACATACGTGAGAGAGTGAGAGAGAAAGAGAGAGAGAAATACAGAGAGAGTGATAAAGAGGGAGAGGCAGAGAATATGACATAAGAAAGCATCTGCTGATGCTCTTTCTCCCAGGCCTCTTGACTCTGCGGCCTCACGATGTCCTCTCCGTCGCCGTCCAGATTCTTCGTGCTGTTGAGCATCTACATCGGCACGCCGTCCTGCACAAGGACATCGCTGCGAGGTCTCTCTTTTCATCTCACCCTCTCTCTCTATCTCTCTCTCTCTCTCTCTCTCTCTCTCTTCATCTCACCCTCTCTCTCTTTCTCTTTTCATCTCACCCTCTCGCTCTCTCTCTTTCTCTCTCCCTCTCTCTCTCTTTTCATCTCACCCTCTCTCTCTCTCTTCATCTCACCCTCTCTCTCTCTCTCTCTTCATCTCACCCTCTCTCTCTCTATCTCTCTCTCTTTTCATCTCACCCTCTCACTCTCTCTCTCTCTTTCTCTCTCTCTTTTCATCTCACCCTCTCTCTCTCTCTCCCTTTCTCTTTTCATTCTCTCTCTCTCTCTCTCTCTCTCTCTCTCTCTCCCTCTTCGATTGCAGGAACTGTCTGGTGTCAGAGCAGCCGAGTGGAGGAGGGGGGAGGCTGCTCGTGCAGTTGGGAGACTCCGCTCTCTCCAGGGATCTCTTCCCGAATGACTACGCCGAGTCAGTCTTCTGCCTCCCTCTTCATGTCTGCGCTCTCTTTCCTCTCTCTTTCCCTTTCCATCTTCTTTCTTAATAGGAACAACGGCGACCTCCGCCCGATTCGCTGGTTGCCTCCTGAGTCTCTCCGAGGGGGAGTCTACTCTTCTGCTACTGACATTGTCAGAACCCTTCTTCTTTGGATCTTCTGTACCTCTCCAATTTGTCCTCCTCTTTTTATTTACAAGTATTTGTTTGCTGAGTGTGGAGACAGTCTTCCTGTTGCAGTGGTCCTTTGGCGTGTTCTTGTGGGAGTTGGCTACAGGAGGAGAGGAGCCGTGGGCTGAGATGGAATCGGCCGACTCGAACCTGGCCGGCTCCTCCCGACTCTCCTCTGAATCCTCCTGTCTGCTGTCTCTTCTCGAAACAGGCTCTCGACTCCCTCAGCCTGTCCAGACTCCGGATCCTCTCTACGACCAGATGCTCTCTTGCTGGGAGGCCAGACCCCGCGAGAGGCCACACTCCACTCAACTCGTCGCTGCTCTCTCGCAACTTCAGAAACAACTCAACAAATACATCTAGGCATTTCATCTATTCCTATCCATTTCAACTGTTCTGTCATTATTGAAACCTAACTTTTTTGTTCTCTCAAACTCGGTGCTTGCCAGAAATGCTAGTTGAAAATTTCACTGTTTTTCTTCTTCTATAATTTCGGTTTTTTTTATATATTTCTTATAGAGATATTTTCGGGACGAATGTTGGCGACCTTGGCCAACTTCATGTCAATTAGTGACGGGTCACTTCGTTTAATGCAAGGTGCAATTTATTGTTTGCTTCTCACACTCTATGACCAATAAATATGAATCGATAATGAAGACTAAACACAATGTTGCAGAAATACTATGAATTGAGAATGTAAAAATGGTATATATGTACATACATACATATGTATGTATGTCAGCGTTGACAATAGAATAGTCTTGAAGCAATCTGAGAAAGGGCTGGGAGAGAGAAGGTAAAAGAGAGAGTGAGAGAGAGAGAGAGAGAGAGCGCGAGAGAGAGAGAGCGCGAGAGAGAGAGAGAGAAAGATGGACAGAAACGATCATAGACGGGACTGTGCTCGCTGGAGACTGTTTGCTCTTTGTTAGTTGAGAGGGTAACTCCCAGATGAATGATCTGCTTCCTGCTTAACTACTTCAGAAGAAATAACTGAAATGATGACGAAAGCAGAGAGAGGGGAAAAGAGAGGAGAGATATGGAACGAGAGAAAGAGAGAAAGAGAGGGAGAAGGAGGGAGAGAGTAGAAGAGAAGGCACAAAAAGTGGAGAGTGGAACGGAGAAGAGGTCGACTGGGTCTCCCCGAGGCACTCTCACCAACAAGTCAACATTTTGTTTGCCCGAGAGGAGGCCGTGCAACGAGCCCGTGATGCCGGGGTGCACTATAAAATAGAGGAGAGAGAGGGAGGGAGAGCCAGACTGGGACTCGGCCAAGGCAGCCATGATCTGCAGCCCCCTTCTCGTCGCTTCCTTCTTCGCTCTCGCTGTTAGCAAACTTCCTCGCTCTTCTTCCCCCACTGTATCCAACTTTTCGATTGATTTCAAGTTGTCAAATGTGTTTTTTAAAACTAATTTTATACCATATTTTGTTAAATTCATAAAACTATGCAACAAATTGACTAAAAAATTCTATCCTTGTATTCTATAAGAGAACCATGTTCGTTAAGCTTCGATCATTTTAAAGATGAAAGAATTTGAAATAAGTTAGTTTTCCCTTCTCTTTGAGTTGGCAGCCGACGAGCCAGCTGCGGCTGAGCAGCAATTCACGACTGCTCCGCAGTGCAGATGTGACGACATTGAGAAGTGCACTCAGGAGATGGCAATTCTCACCGAGAAGTGCAAGAAGGAGTAAGACATTCTCTTTTCTTGTCTAGTCGAACCTACCAGTTACTTTCCTGTACTGCTTATTCTAAATGGTCTCGCAGACCCCAATGCGACGGAATCCTCGCCAGAACGGGAGGGGACACGGAGAAGATCAGAAATTGTCTGGACGAAGAGCACCGAGTCATGATTGACATCGAGAAGTGCGTGAAGGAAGTCGTCCACGGAAACATCGGGTAACAATTACGCTTTCTTTTTTCTCTCACACCGTCTTTTCGTGTCCTTATCAGTTTTTCCTTGAGATCTTAGCGATCTCTATAAATTCATTATTGAGTGTTTATTTTTCTCTAATGCTTTTCTCCCTCTTGGTCTGTTTTCTCTTTCAGTATCTAAATCCATTCTTGCGTCTCTTCTCCGCTTTTCTCGCCATAGTCTCCATTTCCTCTTTAGATGTACAAACGTTGCGATTCCAAAGAATCTGACGATTCCGCTCGTTCCCGTTGTCGGCATTTCGCCAGCCAACCCAGCACCGGTGAGGGAGATCAGGGGAGGAAGGAAGAAGAGGAATGGGAAGAGAAAGAGATCAGGGGAGGAAGGAAGAAGAGGAATGGGAAGAGAAAGAGATCAGGGGAGGAAGGAAGAAGAGGAATGGGAAGAGAAAGAGATCAGGGGAGGAAGGAAGAAGAGGAATGGGAAGAGAAAGAGATCAGGGGAGGAAGGAAGAAGAGGAATGGGAAGAGAAAGAGATCAGGGGAGGAAGGAAGAAGAGGAATGGGAAGAGAAAGAGATCAGGGGAGGAAGGAAGAAGAGGAATGGGAAGAGAAAGAGATCAGGGGAGGAAGGAAGAAGAGGAATGGGAAGAGAAAGAGATCAGGGGAGGAAGGAAGAAGAGGAATGGGAAGAGAAAGAGATCAGGGGAGGAAGGAAGAAGAGGAATGGGAAGAGAAAGAGATCAGGGGAGGAAGGAAGAAGAGGAATGGGAAGAGAAAGAGATCAGGGGAGGAAGGAAGAAGAGGAATGGGAAGAGAAAGAGATCAGGGGAGGAAGGAAGAAGAGGAATGGGAAGAGAAAGAGATCAGGGGAGGAAGGAAGAAGAGGAATGGGAAGAGAGAGAGATCAGGGGAGGAAGGAAGAAGAGGAATGGGAAGAGAAAGAGATCAGGGGAGGAAGGAAAAAGAGGAATGGGAAGAGAAAGAGATCAGGGGAGGAAGGAAGAAGAGGAATGGGAAGAGAAAGAGATCAGGGGAGGAAGGAAGAAGAGGAATGGGAAGAGAAAGAGATCAGGGGAGGAAGGAAGAAGAGGAATGGGAAGAGAAAGAGATCAGGGGAGGAAGGAAGAAGAGGAATGGGAAGAGAAAGAGATCAGGGGAGGAAAGAAGAAGAGGAATGGGAAGAGAAAGAGATCAGGGGAGGAAGGAAGAAGAGGAATGGGAAGAGAAAGAGATCAATGTCTTGCAGACACGCGTTCGCCGTTCTCCGACGGCGGAGTCGGTACACGCGCCGCCCGAGTTGGCCGAGTTCCTGGTCTGCGTCGACCAGTGCGCCCTGCAGGCCCCCTCCCCTGCCAGGGCCAAGAGATCAACCGTCACCTGCGCTTACCGCCTCAGGTTTCCTCTCCCTCCGTAATTCATTTTGCACTCTTCCTTATCACAGTGACAGTCCGAGACCCCTTCCCTCTGGCAGTCTTGAGAAGTTCATAGTGGAAGTCTCTCCTCCCCTCTTTGTGTATGCGTGGCTGTGCATCGCAGCTTCTTCCGTCTTTCATTGTTCCGAGTCGGCGGAGCGATGCCCAGCAAGCAGCTCTTGCCACCTTTTCAAGCAAGAGCATCACCATTCCATGCTCATTCCTTTTGCTGACAAGTACTCTTTTCTGCCCATGGCCAAGACTCATTTGCCCTTTTCTCTCTCTCTCTCTCTCTCTCTCTCGCTCTCTCTCTCTCTCTCTCTTCTTTCTGTTGCAGTCCTTTTCTCCTGATTCTCTCTGTCCGACAAGGTGAGCACAGTCGAATAGGTTGTCTGTCATGTGTGAAGTGAGATGTTGAAAAGAAAGTTGCTTGGGGTGGCAGGAGAAGCGTGGATCTCTGCAAGCTCTGGAGCAGTATTGTCTTCGACTTTCTTTGTGCTCTCTTTGTCACTTTAGCGCAAAAAAGGAAACGTACATCAATTGGCCGATTAAACATAACTCTTGGTTCACATACATATTTCATATGTATGTACAGTACCGCCCACGAGCCAGGGGATACGGCTCGAGAGCCAGGGGATACGACTCGGACCGTATCCCCTGGCTCGTGGGCGGTACTGTATGTATGTATGTATGTATATATGTACATACTCTGTGCATTGTAGTCATACAGTTTTGTAGTTTTCGCAGAGTACAACATATGCATATGTTCTTGAAATGGAAAGCATCTTGATTCCTTTTGCAGATGCGCGCTTGCTCCTCTGGATGAGAAGATCCGCTCGGCCTTCGTGGAGTGCGAGCAGAAGCTGAATGTCAACCCTCAGGAGAGATTCCTCAAGTCCTGCGAGTGCCTGAAAGACGCCGGCATCAAGGGACTCTCGTGCCAGTGAAAACCATTCTCTTCTTCCCCCCCCTTTCCTTGTAAATTCCACTTCATTTCTGTACATATCCGGTGAGATAAACAAGCCTTGCCCCTCCTTCCTTTCTCTTGCATCCAAGACGAATTCAACACGAGCCGCACGAAATTTCTACGCTTTCACCACCAATTAACGCTGTATTCACATCGCAACTCAGAGGGTAGAACGATAGGATGACAACACGATGGAGGCACAGAGATAGAGAGCAATAGAGAGAGTGAGAGAAAGCAGAGAAAGAGAGAGGGACAGTGATACAGGAGATATATTTAGAGAGGGGAGAGAGAGGGAAACAGAGAGTGAGACAGACAGACAGAGAAAGAGAGTGGAGAGAGAGAGGGAAGAGAGAGTGAGACAGACAGACAGAGAAAGAGAGTGGAGAGAGAGAGAGGGAAGAGAGAGTGAGACAGACAGACAGAGAAAGAGAGTTTCGGATAGTGACAGGTCGGATGGGAAGTAACAGCTGGCCGATTCTGCGCTGTAATGCGGCGGCGTAGTCACTGACTCCTCTTTCTCCATCGCGTACAGTACAACCAAGAACGATGAGGCAGAGAGAAAGAGAGCGAGAGAAAGAGAGCGAGAGAAAGAGAGGGAGAGAGAGCGCAAGAGAGAGAGAGAGAGAGAGAGAAGTAGAAGAACAGAGATGAAGATGAAAGGAATGAGGAAGACATGCCCACGTATCAACTCTCTACACCGTTCTGGACAGATTGAGGCAATGAAAGGCATAGAACGGGCAGAAATGAGAGGAACAGAGAGGAGGGAGAGAAAGAGAGAGGGAGAGAGAGGGAGAGAGGAGAGAGAAAGAGAGCAGAGAGATATGTGCATAGAGAGGAGAATGGGAGAGGTAATGAGAACCATGAATGGGAGGAAACTTGACGACGGCAAAGAGAGGCCGGAGGATTCCTCTTCACTTCAACCTTTCGATTCGCTTTCCACCAGAAAAGTCGTGAATGAATTCGTCTCTCGTGCCAGTCATCGAATCTTCCATCACTGAATCTGCAGAGCAGAGGTCGCATCCCACTCGCTTCTATCTCCCTATGCTTGGTTTGTGACATTAGAACTCGCTCAGGTCTACTTTCCTCTTTATCTTCAGCTCCCTCCCACACACACAGTCACTCTCTTTTTCACTCTCGCTCTCCCTCCCTTTCTCTTTCTTTCTTTCTCTTCCTCTCTCTTTAATTCTCTCTCTCCTTCTCTCTCTCTTTTTCTCTCTCATTCTTTCTCGATCTCTCTCTTTATTAATTTTTTTTTCTCTCTCTCTCTCTCTCTGCAGGAGTAGTGTTCGGTCTGCCTCTTTTGGTGATCATTGGCCTGTGCGTCTTCCATGCACGCAATCGTCGTCTGCAGCAGAGGCAAGCGGAAAGACTCCACAACAGACGGATCTCCACGTAAGAAGAACGGACTTCAGGACCATCCTATCCCATTTATTTCCTGTTGCCAAGACACAAAAAGATAATGGGAGAGTGATGAAAGGGAGAGAGAGAAAGAGGGAGAGAGAGAGAGATGGAGAGAGAAAGAGGGAGAGGGAGTAAAGGGGAGTGGTAAAAGGAGGGAAGATGACTGACATAAAAAGAAGGAAATGCAGATGCTTCGGAGTGGTGAGACTGTACGCGATTGGCAAGAGCGGTTTTTGTTGTAAGAAAGGAATGGTCCAGCTGTGCTCCTCTTTGTCCTCTTTCCCTCTCTCCTTGACTTCTTCGTTCTCATCACCATTTTATGTTGCTCCTTCTTCTAGGTTTTCGTCCGCTCAATATGTTTAGATTAAGAATGGCTGAGAAGAAAGTCTCTCTCTTCTATTCCCTCCGCACAGATTCCGATTCGATTGTAGAGAAGCAAAAGCTCTGAGAAGGCTCCGCTTGTATCCCCACCGCGCGTACTTTCCCACAAAGACTGCGCACGGACACCGAGATATCTCGTATCTCTCTCCCCCTCTCTTTCTCTAATTCTCCCTCTCTCTCTATCTCTCTCCCCTCTATGTATCTTTCTCGCTCGCTCTCATGTCTGTGTTCATATGTTTCTCGCCGTGCCCTGACGTGTTCCTCTCTCTCTGCTCTCGCCCACAAAACCCTCCGCATATGCAACCGTAATCTTTTCTTCTTTTCACTTTGAGCACTATGAGAGTGAGAACATGCGTCGCTTTGGTACGAGGATTTCTGACAATGAGAGAGATGCAGACATGACAGCGAAGTGAGAGACAGGAGAAGGGAGAGGAAGAGAAAGAGAGAGAGAGAGAGAGAGAGAGAGAGAAAGAGAGAAGAGAATAGGGAGAACTGAGAGAGAGAGAGAGGATTGATGGTTTCAGCAATTCGCAGTCTGGCGGAGTGTACACGGGAGGCGGTCGCTTGTTCGGGAGACGGTGCACTGAGATCGAGTGAATAATAGAAAAGAAGCCATTCACACAATTGTATTTATTTGCATTTTAAATATTTTACATCGATAAATCATGTTTGGTGCAATTTGGAAGCATTGAAAGAGATCAAAGGGAGAGTAGAGAGAGCGAGAAACAGGGAGGGAGAGAGAGAGAAGCAGTCCAAAAGGGAGAGAGAGGGAGAGAAACAGAAGGAATGGATGGAGGGAGGGGAACAGATGCTTCGGAGGGAGGGACGAATCGGATTGAGCCGGCGGGTTCGCTCGCTCACACTGTAAAGCGGCAGTGGCCGTTGCTGGTGGAAGAAAGAAGGCGGACCAGGCAGGGAGAGAGAGAGAGAGAGAGAGAGAGAGAGAGAGAAGATGATGAGTGCCTGAGGGAAGAGAGGAATCTATCTGTCGTGGTTGTGTTGATCAGCTTCTGTTCTGTCTACCATTCTCTGATCGTTTCGGTGCCGCGCGCCCTCTTCAGTGCATCCCGAATCTGTCTCTTTTCTCTGCATCCACCCACGGAAGACAGTCGGAGCTGAAGCTGCCTCGGGCAGTCTGAACAGGCCACGCCCTCTCTCACAGAGAAAGACCGCCCCGCCTCCCGCCGGTACGTCGGGAAAGACAGAGAGAGAGAGAGAGAGAGAGAGAGAGAGAGAGAGAGAGAGAAGAGAAGAGAGAGAGAGTAGGGAGGAGTGCGCGAAGAGTAGGACAGGGAGAGGGTCTCCCACCACCCGGCTTCCACCCCCCGGAGGGCACCATTTCGAGGACAGAAGTAGGAGAGAGAGACTCTCCCTTCCAGAGATGATCGAAGAGGAGAAGCTGGCCTGTTCTGTCTGTCCCAAGACCTTCGCTTCCCAGAAACTCCTCCAGCAGCACCAACACATGTTCCACACAGACAAGGTCAGTATTTATGACTTCTCTCGTTTCATTTCTTCCTTCCTCGTTATACATATCTCTTTGCTTCAGTTATTCTCGTGACCATATCTTTTCTAGTATGTACATTTATTACTTGTCAAATCACTAGATCCGTTTATATTTTGATTCAGTGCCTGATACTTATACAATCTTATCTGAGCGTCAATTTCTCATCTCTCTTCTTCTCTCACTCTCTCGAGCTCTCCCTATCACTCTCGTTCCTTTCTTTCTCTATCTCTTTTCTTCCCTCCTTCTCTCTGTCCTTCCCTTCTAAATCCCTTTCTGAACTTTCCAATGAAACGGTATCCATTACCATTTCTTTTACATTGCTCAAGGTGTTCTGCTTGAAAGAGAGATGGTCGCGTGAGGGTGACAGAAAGAGAGAGAGAGAGAGAGAGAGAGTGTGTGTGTTGAGAGAAAGAAAAGGAGAGGAGCCAGAGAAAAAAGTAACAGTTACCTTCACGGTACTCAGTCAAATAGCTTTGATATTTCATTGCTTGAGGAAATAGGTCGGGAAAAGTTGATGTTAAGCTGTGTATCCGATTAAGAGATCAGCTAGGTAGAAGGTAAGAGAGATAACGAGAGGGAGGGAGCGAGAGGTAGCGACTAAGAGAGAGGGACGACAGCACGTGAGGAAAACATGAGATTTTGCTTCCAGACTCAAGATTTCTTTGGTGTTTACGAAAGACTGTAAAAGTGAGTGGGCAGTAGGGAGAAGAGAAAGAGATAGAGGAAGAGACAGAGATAGAGAGAGAGAGAGCGCGAGAGAGAGGGAGAGAGAGAGAGAGACGACAGCTGACAGACGGGGATGCCAGAGGGGAGGATAGCCATGCCATCCACTGCCATTCTTCAGTAGGCAGAGAGTAAGAGAACTGTAGAAGGGGTAGAGAAAGAGGTGAGACGGAGAGAGAAATAAAGAGAGGGAGAGAGAGATAGAGAGAGAGAGAGAGAGAGAGAGAGAGTAACGGACAGGGTGCAAACAGTGTGAAACCTAATCTATGCATACGCGGCTGGCTCGTCGGCGTGCTCTGCCAAATTCGTTTTGCACTATTCGATATGCCGAGAAGGCAATGCTTCTCTCTCATTCACTCTTCACTGGCGCTCTCTATGCCTTTCTACTCTCTCGCTCTCTCGTTTCTCTCTATTTCTCTCTCTCTCTCTCTCTCTCTCTCTCTCTCTTTAACTGAACTGTAGCAAACAGCAGAAACATGTGTCGACGTAATGAAAGTGGAGTTGAAGTGTCCGTGGAAAGGCCGTGAGTAAGGAGCAGAAATGGCAAGAGAGTGGGAACATTTCGCGAACTGTTCACAAGCGACATCACCTTTTTATTCTTTCAATTTCACTGGTCTGTTATCATTCTTTTCTTCATACAGTTTTCTTAAACTCTTATTACATAATTTAATCTCTATTCAAAATTTTGTAGCCGCGACTTTGCTTTGATCCATGCAGTTGAGAAGCTCATTCAATCTCGTAGATTAGCACACTCTTTCCACCTCGCTACCCTGCAATCTTTCTCTCTCTTTCTCTTCCTCTCTCTCTGTCGCTGTTTTCATTCTCTCTCAACTCACACTCTCTTCTCCTCATCCTCTCTAGTGCAACATCTGCTCTCTCCTCGCTGCTTTCTCTCTCCGATTCAATTCTACGGACAGTTTCTCTAATTGCTCATTTTGCATGGTCAGAAGAAGCGGAAACGTAGGGAGGCAAGGCCAATGGAACAAATTGCGAGAGGCAGAGAAAGAGAGTGACGCCGAATGAAAAGGAGGTAGAGAGAGAGAGAGAGAGCGAGAGAGAGAGAGAGAGAGAGACGAGAGACGAGAGAGCGGATGAGAGAAAGAGAGGGTGAAAGAAAGAGAAGCTGTCCCATCTGTCACTACTCTTAATCCACGTCTGCCTGCTTCCCTTTCTATTCAGAGTACGGACAGGCACGAAATACAGAAACGGTCACTGAGCCATTCAGCCATGGCATCCACATTGCCAGGAGTGCAACATGAACACTCTCAATTTCACACTGCTCTCTCTCTCTCTCTCTCTACCTCTTCCCTCTCTCTCTCTCTCTTTTTCAGTCGTTCATCTGCGAGATCTGTGGGAAGGCATTTCGCTTCCGCTCGAACCTAGCGGAACACCGCTCTGTGCACACTGCCCTGAAGCCATATGTCTGCAAGTTCTGCGGAAAGTCATCGCGACTGAAAGGTAACTAACTCCCTCTCCTTCAGCAACGCACTCTGGGGGATATTAATATATCATATCTTTTTAATACTTCCATCCCTGTGTTACTAATGCTAACTTGCTCACTCACTTTATGATGACTTTTAGCCTTTACTCTTTCCACTGGAAGAATGAAGAATTGCTCCATGCCAAACATGAATAAGTGAATGACGTCCTCCATTTGATAGAACCTTCCGATTTCCTCCCCGAGATCTAAGCTTCGTTGCTGTATTAGAGAGGCGGTTGAGGCCCTTTATCCCCTTCTCTCTTAAATGGGAGCCCTGCTCGGCACTTTTGTGCTTCACTCGCTTGACAAGTACGTCCTTCTCCCCTCTGGAGAGAGTGCGTGAGAGAGAGAGGTAACGAGAGCAAAGGAGAGAGAGAAAGAAAGAACGAGAGAGAGAGAGAGAGAGAGAGAGAGAGAGAGAGAGAAAGTGGTAGTGGGTATTGTGCAGGCCTGAAGCATGGAATGCGACAGTGGCAGGGTGCCTACCAGCACTCTGGACGGCGCAAACGTGGGGCGGCATACAAAAGAGGCTTCCCCCTTCAGACCCTGAGGCGAGATTGGCTTTTCCGTCCAGGATGAGAAGTGAACTTGTGACTTTGCTATTGCAGCGAGAGCAAGGTAACGAGAGAGTGAGAGGGAAAGAGAGTGAAGTATAGAGAGAGGAGGGAGAGAGAGAGCGAGAGGGAGAGAGAGTATAAACGGGAAGGAGTATACTATACAGTAGCCGAATACTGTAGCTTCTAATCACCGTTCATGACTTCAATTCCTCTCCTCTATTTCGTGAAGGTCCTCTCGCATGCAGCATAAGTTTGCTTTTACGATTTTTCTCGCGAATCCACAATTCACTTATTGTTAGAGATGCACAGAGAGAAAGAGAAAGAGGGAGAGAGAGAGACTTAAAGTGGAAGTCGAAAGAGCGATGTGGAAGGGAAAGACGAGCCCCCTTCTCTTGGACCGTATCGCCAAGCCGAATCTGCCCTGAGGGACCGACTGTCGCAGCTTCTCCACTACCACCACTCGCACTATCTGGGCGTTACATCTTCCACCAACTAAGCCCTTCTCTCCCCTCTCTGCTTCTCTGTCTCTCTCGCTCTCCCATTCTCTTTCTCTTACTGGCCTGATCCCTCCCTTTGTCTGTCGGCTTACTTACTCCCTTGAGACTTCTTGACTCATGTGCGCACATGCAAGGAAAAGAGAAGTGGAAGACTCCCGACCCTCAGATGGATAGTCCCCGACACGAAGCAACGCATCGTACTCTTCTCAGCTCCTCCCATCCACTCATCCATATCCTCTCTCTCTCTCTCACTCTCTCTCTCACTCTCTCTCTCTCCATCTCCAGCAGTCTCTCTTTCTTCCCTGTCATTCACGAAACAGCTAGCAGTTGTGATAATCTCACACGTGGTTTCCTACAGGGATAAAGTGCAGTAAAAGGGCGAATGCACTGGCATGATCAGAGCGTGAGAGCTTCTCATTCCATTTCACATCCACAATACAGTGTCACCTGCCTATGAGGGAAGAGGGCGTAGACAAAGAGAGGGACGAGAAAAGAGTGTACAACGGAAGAGGGTGCAGAGAAAGTGAAGGACGAGAAGAGTGTACAACGGAAGAGGGCGCAGAGAAAGAGAGGAGAGCGTGCATTCTATTGGATGCAACCGTAAAACTTTGCACTTGCATAACGTTAGAAAATGTTTTTTTATGTACGATAATCAGTTCTTGTTCTTCAGGAAACCTCACGAAACACATTCTGAAGCATCACAAGAAGGAGCAGAATGACAACATCTCCAAGGACGACATCATTGTCAAGAAGGTCAGCATCAATTCATTATGAAGAGTCTTACATGCATATGTATGTACTACATATACATATGTACATACATGTGTATCCATGTCAAAGATGAATGCGCTGGTTTATGGATTCCACAATCCTGACCATTATCCATACACGCAGAACGTTCTCTGTCACAATCACTCACATGATCACCACTTCTCTCTCTTTTTCTCTTTATCTCTAGCTGTCTCGTTCTCTCTCTCCTCTCGCTATATCTCGCTGTCTGTCTAGCTCTCTCCTCTCTCTCTCTATCTCGCCCTCTACAGGACCCTGCAGCACAAGCCGAGCTGCTGGAGAAAATGGCGCTAGCCACGACAGGGCAATCTCTGCTTGGAGTGGGCAGCGAGATGCCCTCTCTTCTTCCAAAAGAGGAGAAGTCGGATCCTGATTACGAACGGTAGAACTATCGCTATCTCTCATCTCTTCCTTTCTCAATACCCTCTTTCTTTTCGCTCTTTTCTCATTTTGAACTTCTTTAATTTCTAATAAATTAGACTTGTTCGGCAGAGCAATCTACCTCTCGTTTGGACTGGAGCAAAGCTCGATGGATCTGACAGGAAGCAGCAGCCCAGACAACGACATGTCCGAGAATGGTACGCAACATTATGGGCATTGGAGTCATGACAAGTCCAAGGTATTCTAACAAAAAAGAGTATGTATGTACATACGCGGGTGCAAAGCACCACTGAGGAGCCAGTCAATGGCAGCAGATTTAATGAGAGGGTAGAGAAGTGGCAGAGAAAGAGCATGAGAGGGTCTAGCAGGACTGAGGGGAAAGAGAGGATAGACAGAATAAGGGAGGACGAGAGAGGTAGAAGGAGAGAGAGATTGAAGGGGTGAAGAGACAGAGAGTCAGTGAGAGAGAAAGTGAGAGATAGAGAGCGAGAAAGTGAGAGATAGAGAGCGAGAGTGAGAGAGATATGGAGAGCGAGCTGCGCGTGGCAAGTCGCCATTGCGGGTCTATTGATTGCGTGGATGTGTGCTCGTTCGGGTAGAAGCTGCCTCAGGCTTCATCTTGTCATGAACAAACCGCGCTCCCAGATCAACCTAGAGCACAGAGAAAGGAAGAGAAGGAGAGAACGATAGAGAAAGAGAAAGAGAAAGAGAGAACGATAGAGAGAGAGAGTGTGTATGCATGAATGAGTGAATGAGTGAAAAAGTTAAAAGTCAGGGCTTCACAATTCATAATTTGCGCCTCTTCCACTTCGTGAGATATCTCGCACTCGTTCTCCTCTTCATACTTTTCGTTCTCCCCATTTCTCTGCCTCAACTGCTTCGAGTAGCGCCGAAGAACTACCCGAAACACTTGAGGATCTTTCTGAATTTATTAATCTTTCTCTTTTCTACTCTAACACATAAAATTGCCAATTGCATTTGAACATTCAGATGCCTTCATAAATTGTTTTCAAATACTGGCTGGCTATACACTGTTGGTTTTTTAAGATACGCATATGTATGCAGTTGGTCGCGAAGACCGTTGCGATTTACATGCATTTCATCTCTTCTTTTATTCCTGCCATTCATTCTCTCTCTCTCGCGCTCTCTCATTCTCTCTGGCGCATTCTCTTGTGTGCTACAGTATCCAGCTATCTTCCGCACCGTTTGACTGGAACAGGACTTAGTGGCCGAGTGGCCGTTTCAATGGCGCAATCTGTCGGCCTGCCCCCCTTCTTTGTATTTCGTCAACTGCTCTCTCCTCTTCCTACTTTCTATCCCTTTCTGTCTAATCCTCTCTCTTCTCCGAACTATCGTCGGCTGAATTGGCAGTTCTACTCATTGCGCAAGCATTGCTGCTTTCCCTCTCACACTCTTTCTCTCTCTCTCTATTTATCTTTATCTCCCTCTCTCATATCTTTCTCTCTCTCTCTCTCTCTGCATCTCTTCTATCTTCCGCTCACTATCGCTCTCTATCTCTCTTCCACTCCCTCTCTTTCTCTCTCTATCTCTCTTCCACTCCCTCTCTTTCTCTCTCTATCTCTCTTCCACTCCCTCTCTTTCTCTCTCTATCTCTGTTTCACTCCCTCTCTTTCTCTCTCTATCTCTTTCCATGTACATACACATGTATTTCCCTCCGTCTCGTATCGACGAAACGTCAATGTCCGAGTGGAGACGATTTGGACTGGGCAGTCCACCGTACCCCCCAGAGCACTATCCATCTTCTCGTCTCTTCTCTTAACTGCACCTTTTTCATCTCTCTATCTCTGCTCTCTCCAACTCTCGAACAGTCTCTTTCTCTGTACACATTCATATCCGAAGATGGCTGCAGCATGGCTTAGAAAAGTGTCTATTTAGCCGAGAGGCCCTGGATCTGTTGAAGGATGGTCTTGCCACTCTTACTCTAATTCTGGGGATGATCTAATAGGGAGGAAAAGCAGAGCAGAGATCATTGGTTCCAGGCACGGAGAGCGGACTGAACGGGTCTCTGCAGACGGAGTGCGGAGAGAGTCAACTCTCGCTCTCTTCTTCAAGCCCTCTCCCTGCTCATACGGTCAGCTATCTCTCTCTCTCTCTCTCTCTCTCTCTCTCTCTCTCTCTTTCTCTCTCTCTCTCTCTTTCTCTCTCTCTTTCCCTATCTCTCTTTTTCTTTCCCTCCCTACTCTTTTTCTCTTTCTCTTTCCCTCTCCTTCTCTCTCTCTCTCTCTCTCTCTCTCTTTCTCTTTCCTTCTCCCTCTCTCTCTCTCTCTCTCTCAATTGAATGTTGTTGCAGATTGGCGGTGCGCAGTGCCTGCAGGCATTGCTTGCCCAAGTGCAAGCCCAAGTGGCGGCGTCAGAGACGGCGACTCCGTCCCCTCCCCCTCGCCGTGCCTCCTCCGGTTCCGCGACCCCCGCGCCTTCCGCAGCCAACGCGCCAGGCAGCAGCCGCACCCAGTGCAGCGAGTGCGGCAAACACTTCCGGAAAGGTCGGCCATTGCGTATTACTTCTCTCTCTAGTGCATAGTGGATACCGTAGCCAGCTAAACAGGTACAGAGGACGAATAGTGAAGGATGAACTAGTGATTGACTGTGGAGGAAAGGTATGCGGGAGAGAAGGAGAGAGTGAAAGAGAGAGTAAAGTGATGCAAGTGGTAGAGGGAGAGAGAGAGAGACATGACGGTCTCTGTTTGCAAATGGAAGAGGAAGTCTACCCGTTGCTCTCTACTGTAATTCGAGAGGCCAGAGAGGGGAGCGGTGATGACAGACGGACCGGCTATTGGCAGAGGCTCTCCTGCTGCCTCAGGGTGTACCCGTCATCTCTCTTTCTCTCTGTCTCTGTCTCTCTCTTGATTATCAGGCAGATCCCCTCGGTTGAAAAGTATATATCTGGCTGATGGTGAGTCAAAATGCCCACTCTAACAAGAGTAGAAGTGATGTTGAATCCAGCTCATATCAGAGATCTTCACTCTTATCATAACATTAATTTCATTCCAGACAGATCGTCTTGCCTAATCTTGTGTGCATATTTTCGAATTATATCAAGTGGTACTTTCTGCTCCTGCTAGCTAACCCTTTCAATATGTGGAATTAGATGCGAGGGAGAGGAAGAGAGAGAGAGAGAGAGAAAGAGAGAAAGAGAGAGAAAGAGAGAGAGGGGAGGAGAGAGAGAGAACGGTCGGGTGGCTGTAGCAGCTGCCAGGATCATCAAGAAGGCAGCTGTCCCTTTCCGGAAGCGAACCGTGTCTGTCTTTCTCTGTGCTCTCTCGCCTCGCCATTCTCTCTCCCTCCCAACAGCCTCGGGCATAAACCCTTCCGTGCCTATCGAAGCCCTACAGCTTCTTCCTCGCCTGTCTGAAGAGCAGAAGAGAGAGAGAACGAAGGACAGCAGAAACATATTTTCGTTGAGTCCTTCATCGCACGCTCTCTCTCTCTCTCATTCCCTTTCTCTCTCTCTGTCTCTGTCTCTCCTCTCTGTCTGTCTCTCTCTCGCCAACCATAATCTCTCTCCTCACTGCACACTATTTCTCTAGTGCTTGCTCCGCTCACCTACCACGAAGCTGCGGTATTAAAGGGTTGTGCGTGTGCGCAGAAAGAGAAAAGAGTGGAGGGTCGGAACCAGGCAAAGTCTACGAGGACGTAATTGAGAGATGGAGAGAGGGAATCGAGGGATCGACAGCCAGCCGACAGAACCGAGACTCGCCTGTCACAAGGCGCCGACAGTTGTGCTGTACATAAACACATATGAAGACACTTTACAATGTCTCTGAGAAGGAAAAGCCCGGCGAGAGAGAAAGCGAGAGAGAGAGAGAGAGAGAGAGAGAGAGAGGGAGAGGGGGCGGTGATCCCGTCAGGCTATCTCTCTTCCCTCCGGTCCCTCTCTACCTTTCTCACTATTCCTGTCGCGCAAAGTTTCTCTGGCTATCACACAACCAAAGAATGTACCGCGGGTGAAAGGGACTGAAGATTTAGTAGAAGATTAAGGTAAACAGCAAAACATTCCAAAGAGTGAAGAACCAATGCCTAAGTGCATACTGTACTTACTTAGTGCATACTTCAATGGGACCTGTTGACTATGTACATAGAACGGAAAATAATGAGAAGGATTAACAAGTAAACAAAATGTCTATAATGACATTAATGTAATGTTGCAGGATCTGCTCTTCAACTGCATATGACACTGAATCACGGAATGCCTCCCCCAGCAGAGGATAGAATGGAGACTCCGGCTCTGAGTGGAGCCAGCTCAGCCTTGAGCCACGACGATGCTCTTCTCGGAGAGGGCGACATCTCTCCTGTCCTCGCCATTCAACAAGACATCCACACTCTCAAGGCTGTTGTCTCCGAACTTGTCAATGACAACAAGGAACGACGACTTGAGCAGGTCATTCCCCCTTCTCTTCCTCTCTCTCTCTCTCTCTTTCTAGTGTTCATTCCTTTGCAGGCCATTTCGTTGTTAGACGACCGCGTGTGTCGTCTGGAGAAGAACGTGGAGACCGTGCTGAACAGCATGTACTCTCTGGTTCAGCTGCAGACGGGTCTGAACTCTTCGCTGTCCCGTTTCCGAGAAGATGCCCTTGAACAGCTGCGTGTTCTGCGAGGCTCCCTCGATGCCCCCTCGAACCTAAATGACTGAGTAATGACAAACAGTCCCTTCCTCTCAGTGATTTCATAAGTCTTCTTAGACGCCCCCGCTCAGCCTCAGGAAGAAGCAGCTCTGGCTCAGCCAGCACCTTCTCGCTCTAATCCAGATAAGAAGAGATATGATTAGATGACCGTAAGCCTCTTCGTCTTTCCATGTAATCCTCTAAAGTGAAGGCGATGCGACAATTTGAATGAATGTGTGCATCCGCCATAATTCTTTAGAATGTGTGTATAGCATGAGAAAGTATCTAAAATGCGGCAGCTTTCAAGTCCTCTCCACTCGGTGTCTCTGCTCTTTCTGCATTGCTTAGAAAGGATTCTATCAAGTGCCATTGTCTTCTCTCAATGGCAGTCTCAATACTTCTCAGGGTTTCCGTTCCGTTCCTTCTCTGTTCTTATTGCCAGTCTCTTGATTACCTTGCTAGGCACTCGTTTGCTGTCTGCGTGTATTCTCTTAGTCTGAATCGCTAGGTAACTCTTCTGGCTACCGGAGAGGCAGTCTTCAAGCAAAGCATTGTGATCTCTTTCTTCTTCCCTTCTCTCTCTTTCTCGTTCCTTTCTAATACTCAAGCCAACTGCTCCACGTTTCCAACTGCGCCTCACAATTCGAGGAAAATGTCATGTATATTATTGTTTATAAATAAAACGAGGTTAATCGCCAACACAATAAAGTTAATTTTGTGACTGTTCATCTGCGCATGCAAACCGGTATAAAAACTATCCACAATAGCCATACGTAGTAATTGAAGAGATCTGATGACAGACCACAGAATCAACATATTCTATCGTAATAGCACACTAATTAGGCAATGACAGCAATAGGAAAAGCAAGTATGAAACTCCCAGCGAAACAGAAAATATGGACATTCATCATCCATTCACTGTTCAATGGAAACCGCTTTTTGTCGGAAGCAAATAAGAGGAAGAGAGAGAATGTAGTGTGGGCAAGAGAGAGAGAGAGAGAGAGAGAGAGAGAGAAGAGAAGAGAAGAGAGAGAGGAGAGCGAGAGAGAGTGAGAGAGAGAGAGTGAGAGAAGGTACAGGGGAAGAGAGGCAGGGAGAGAGAGAATGTAGAATGTATAGCAAGAGACTACTTGCGAGTAGGAAGGAACAAAGTGAGCTAGAGAGCGAGCAAACCCTGGAAGATAATCATGTCGCGGTACAGATAAAAACGCACATCAGAGCTCCTCTTGTATATTCTTTCTACAATAACAAAGCTGTTGACATAATGCTACCCTTCCAAATCAGTGGAAAACGAACACCAGAATTTGTAATCATGGGGAAGATTTAGTCCTAGCGGTTAGATGAATTAGAAAAGAAAGCGATCGTGCTGTAAACCTGGATTTCTCTCTATATATATTTGTGCAAAAACGAGGAAGAAACAGGCGACAGAATAACTTAGAGAGAACTAAGTGCCGTTGCCATTGCCGAGTGGAGGAGAGGGACCGAGGATGGAGTCGACCGCCTGCAGCAGATTGTCCGCAATCAGCGACGGTCGCACGGTTGGGTGATCCTCCCATGAGGCTCTGTAGATTACGGTCTCTCACTTTTACCATTTTTGCATTTGTTGCTATCCTTGCAGCCAAACGAGAGCTTTTCTTCAGTTTCCCCATTGCATTTCTTCTTATTTAACTTGTGCATTTCTTCCCTACAGAAGGGTGGCTTCACTAGGTTGGTTGGTTTCTGACGGCCGACAGAAACGACTATCGACAGGTAGGAAGCAACCAGGAAAGGAGATTGAGCGAAAGATAGAGAGTTGCAGAGAAACAGAGAAACGAAGAGCAGACAGACAGAACAGCTTCTCCTCCTTTCTGCTTCTGGACACGAGGCTGATTGCCACCTTTCACAGGCAGTTTCGCAAGTAGACCGCGCATGGGAGAGAAGAGAAGAGAGAAAACAGAGAGGGAGGGAGAGAGAGAGAGAAGGAGAGAGAGCGGGAGAGAAAGGAAAGGGGAGAGAGAGACACATGCAGAGAACGTAATTTCGTTACAGGCTGGAGCGGCAGGGTGAGGGGGCGATTGCATTGGAGGAGATGAAAGAATGATGAGTGGAGGGGAGAGAAACTCAGAAACAATTAAGGGCATTGACAAACTCTGCTAAAGCCTTTGATCGCTGCTGCCATCTCCTAATTTGGGACAGATGAAATTTTCTTTTCAAAATTTTTTTACTGTACTTTTCGAAACTCGATAATGTGTACTTGAAGAAAGGGTCGGCAGTGCCCACATTTCGATCTCATCCAGAGGAAAGTACTCTAATTTTAATTTCCATATCGATTTTGAGAGGAAAACGGACAGCTCGAGGGCAGTATAGTCTCTGGCAATGGCAGACATTAGAACAGGAAGGGAGAGCAAACCGGCAAAGATGGAGAGAGAGGATGACGAAGAGAGCAAGCGAGAGAGGGAGAGGGTAAAGAGAGAGAGAGAGAGAGAGAGGAAGAGGGAGGGAGTGACGGAAAGTACCGGGTAGTGAAGGGGAGAGGGGGTGGAGGGGTCTGGGGAGGAAGCAATCGAGAAACGTTTCACAGGCAGCTCGCCTAGGGCAGCTTCTACTGGCCGGCTTTCTTCCTCACTCTCGTTTCACAGTCTTCTCTCCTCCTTTCTCTGCTTCTTGTCGGCACGTGAGAGAATGAATATCGTCCGCTACGATATGAGTGAGCGTTAGCACGGCAGCCAAGCCAGCCGAGCACTCAACGGTGAAAGCGAAGAGGGGAGGACAGGAAGGGAGAGAGAGACAGCGAGAGAGAGAGAGAAGAGAGAGAGATGGCAGGGGGATGAAGCATAGTACCAGCCATGCACTGTCGCACATGTCGCACAAACAAACACGCGCAACCAGCAAGGTTTCGAATTGAGGAAAGATGAACGGAAGCATCCCCTTCCCTGACCATCCCGTCTATCCTCAATGGTATCTCGAATGGCCTCTCAATTTCCTGACCAACAACCAGAAGATGGTTTGGAGCAAAATAACTATTCCCGACCTCCATTTTCCAGTGCGAACTTGAACTGCCCGAATGCCACACTCGAGGGCACCGCCAACATCAGAGAAGATATCGTCTCCAATCATCACAACCTGAAAAGGAAGATCAGCATTTCACTCTCCAATGTATCCACCCCACTTTTGAGGAACGAAGGCTTCTACAACGCCCCAGGAAGTCTCGCGCACTTCTAAACCACAAATCTCGCAGTATGAGATCTCCAGAACGCATAAAGAGTTCCGAATAAAAACCGGAGACGACTATTTCCCGTTTAGAGAATTAAAGTGAGGTGAATTAATTTCGAGAGTCAGGTACTATGGACAATGAGATAGAGAGAGAGAGAGAGAGGGAGAGAGAGAGAAAGAGAGAGAGAGAGAGAGAGAGAGAGAGAGAGAGAGAGAGAGAGAGAGAGAGAGAGAGACTGCCCCACTTCTCCAGGCCATAAGTTGTGTGGCTGAGTTCTAGTGCAGCCTTCTCGCCCCTTCTCCCACGTGCATCGACCATCCGAGCAGGAAAGGTGCTTCAGTCTACCCGGCGGGGAAAAGAGGACAGCAGCCCTTTCGCTGTACAACGCACTCACCCTATTATCCAGCCCGCTCTCTCTCTCTCTCTCTCGCTTTTCTCTCTCACCCTCTCTCTCGCTCTCTCACCCACCAGAGGTACTTTGTACAACTAATCATCATTAACAGTGTGCTCTTGGTAGAGGAAGTAAGGGGGAGAGTGAAGAGGAGTCTCTTTCTCATTCATTGTGTATGGCATGCAATATTGCACTTTTCTTGGAAACAAAGGAGTTCAATGTGCAGGTGGTCAGCTGCTTCAATGAAAATGAAAGGAATATGGTTTGTATTGTATTCTCCTATCCTTTCCCAATAATACACACATAAATTTCTGCATGAAATGTTGTGCCTGAATTTCGCGGGAGTACACAACTGCGCAATTGAACAAAAATTTTCTTACATCATTTAGGGACGGAAAATGTAGCTGGAAATGTATTTCCTATGACCAAAACGGAAGCTAAATACAACGGATTAGATTTTCTGGAGAGGGAACGGGCATGGAAAATTCGCATGAAGATAATTAATGCTTATCAAAATAAATGTAAATTAAATCAAATCAAAAGGGCAAAAATTCAAGCACTAAAACAATAACACGACAGTTTCTGTGGAGAAAAGCGGGTTCTTAACATTAAGCCGGACATAGTTTTCAGGGTTGCATGAAATGAATACCACCCAAAAAAAAATAAATTTGCGTACGCCTTCAAACGGAAATTTGTGTCTTGGATCAGTGCACTGAAATTTTTTTTTCGATAACTAAAGAATGCTCCGAAATGAAATGTGATTTCGCACCTCGTCCTTGTGGAGTCCGAGACTGTCAAGGGCAGCCTGGAAGTACTCCTCCCTTGGCTTGCCAATCACAATGTGGCGACAACCAGTTGCGAACTTCAACCCCTCTGCGAATGCTCCGACATCCAAAGAGGGGCCATCGGTGCGCTGGTAAAATTTCCTAAAATACGCTCATTTATATGTTATTTGTATTTCCCTTGTCTTGTGAAATTAAACGTACAATACAACATCTACTTCTTACAAACAACATTTAACCACCGAATAAATATTCAAACAAGTAATAGTTAATATACCTAATTATTTTGACTTTTACTAGAACTATCTAACAGTTTGACAATTAAATGATCTGACCCGCATCCTAGCGAAATGAGCAAAGGATTGTCCAGGCGCATCAGAACTCGGAATGCATCGTTCAGCGCCTCAAACGAAACAAAAAAATTAAACAACAAGAACGAAGAAAAGCGGAGTTGCAGAACCTTGTAAGTGAAGGAATGTTCAGCATCTCCCATGAGAACGCAGTTCGGTTCTCCATTCGTAATGTTGTCGAAGGTACTACGAATTCCTTAAGAAATTGATATCAAAGCTGACAATGATCATAGAAGGCAAAAGAAATAAACCTGGATGAACGAGGAGATGAGGAGTGAGGTGATTGGAAACGCAGTAAGCAGCAGCCACGGGGGCGGGGGTGATGATGTGCTCTGCCCTGCAAGGAAGACTTGGCTCTTTGCCAGGAACCACTCCCAACTCACTCAATTCGAAATCCTAGCCGTCCCAGCTTGGCCCTGACGGCTGCGACGGTGCTGGAGCTCTCGTTCGACAAGAAGCGAACCCGCGACTCGGAGTAGAGTCTGAATCCCAAGCCTCTTTCCCTGCCTGAAGGGAACCCTCACCGTTGGATGGCCTGAACAGAGCCAGCAATGGCCACGCCGTCAGTTCCTTCTTGGCTGTTGTAGAGAACCCCCGTGATGTCAAGGATGAAGCCCCGGACGGGCCTCTCCAGCCAAACCGATCTCAGTCCTCCACTACCCGCCATTCCTGGCGTTTATTATTGTGAATGCTTAATGACTTGAAAGAACCATTCCCTTGTGGCAGAACTCGATATGACTTGCAGAGCTTTCAACTCGAACATATACATGTCGACAACATCGAAAAAAAAGCAATTTATTTCCGAATCAATTGTCATTCGAAGGGAACCAACAAAAGCCCTCCAAGAGGGAGACGAGTAACTCCCGTAGTCTAGAACAATTGGCAGGATAACGACTATTATCTCTATTCGTCCATTTATAGTTACGGGAACTATAAAAAAAATTAATAAATCGGTGATAATAAAAGTAAGAAAGGGGCAAAAATTTGAATAGGGATAAAGAATGGAAGAAACGGAAGTGAAGAGTGAGATATAAAACGGACTGTAGCAGCAGTAATCTTCCCAAAAGTACAACAAAGAAACCGACCGATTTGGTGAAAAGACAACCACAACTTCAGCCTCTCACAAACAACGAACAACGTGAGGAAGAAAAAGAAGGCACAAGAAAGAAAAGGAGGAAATAGGACGAGGAAAAGACTAAGATGGAGAAAAGACTTGGATATTCAGAGGGAATAATGAGTGAGAATTGTGAACGATCACTGGCCAAAGTTGAAGTTGGTCGGAACCTGTGCATTTGCGTTGAAATTGTATCCACCCGTCTGTTCAATCTTCTTCGAATCTGCCAGCTGGGCATGTTGGGCACACACCTGAAGAGAACTCCATTCAATACAAATCAAGAGAAATCAACACAAAGAGACCGAGGGAGTTTTGAAGACAAGCGATAGATTGCTCTGGAAATCCCAGCGAAATAATAATCAAAATTAATTAACGTTTGATATAAAGAAAGTAAACGAGCGAGCCAACGAGAGAGAAGCAGACAGACAGGAGAGTGTGTGTGTGTGTGTGAAAGAGAGAGAGAGAGAGAGAGAGAGAGAGAGAGAGAGAGAGTGAGAGAGAGAATGAGAAGAAGAGACAAACAGTTATGAGCTGGCGCAGCTTGCCAGCTGCAGTCTCGTCGAGAGTGTTGACCATGAGAGCAAAGAGAGCCTGCTCGGCTTGCTCGAATCCCTCCATGGTTTCCTTGAAGAGAACGAAGACATCGGGTGCGTCTTCAGCCTCCAGGGGAGTCTCGTATGCCTGCAACCAGCAACACCCATTTATTGGGTCTACAGCCAAACAAATCTATTAGTGATACATCGTTTTTATATCCGAATTAGCAGAAATAAGCATTTAGGGTGCGTGGTATTCCCCACAATTCAACATTCAAAATGAAGGATGGGCGCAAAATCTTGAGAGATAAACTTCACAACAGCATTTTGACTTTACTTTTATGCAGAATAACTTTGAACCTCTGTGTCGGTTTCCTCGATGAAATCCTCACTCTCATCCTCGTCATCAGAATCGTTGTTGTCTCCGTGACCAACTGCATTCTTCTTTTGAAGAGTCTCCAAGTACTCCAGAGTGCCCTGAATGAACGTACCTTATAAACGTTCTCTCTCTCCCTGTCTGTCTGTCTGTCTTTCTCTCTCTCTCTCTCGCCGCCTTCCTCTCTCTGACCTCGTCAATCTCATCCTCGGAGTCAGCCAGATCGTCGTTGATGGTGCGATGTCTGGGGTGTCTCTTCTTCTTGCCACTTCCCACGGGAGTCTCTCCATCCTCATCGTCGTCCTCCTCTTCATCCGACGACTCTCCTTCTTCCAAAGCCTACACAAAAGGATAATAAACATGGCAAGTAGAAACGAACACAAAATGGTCAACGATAAGAAGAAATCAAAATGAACCCTGTTCTCAGCTTGGACCTTCAGCGCTTTCTCCAGGCCTTCGAAAATCTTGATGCAAGATTCAATAATCTAAAAGAATTAACTCATTTTGTTTAAATGACCTTTTTGCCTAGTCTGGCTGACCCTCTTTGGCTGATAAGCGATGACAGAAGGTCGGATGGCCGCTTGCATCCGCAGAAGAATGCACCAGCCAATCACAGCAACCTTCCTGGCGTGGATTCCATCGAAGTGTTCGGAGAGTTCACAGAGCTGCTCAGCAATGATGTCAAGAGGGCGGCCACCCGTGGGGGGAGCCATCCCGGACAACACTTGCAGGGCGGTCGCCTCGTTCGTGTACAGCGCAGCCACCAACACCTGCAGAAGAGTATGCACCTCTGTAGCAGTTGTAACGACTGCCACTGACAAGGATAAGCATAGGCTTCAGTTCAGAAAGGCCAAGGAAGGGCTGAGCGAGTCGGTGGAGGGCGAGGGTGATGGCCAAGGGGACAGCTTCCGCCACTCCGTGGCCACACTGCAGCAGAAGGCACTCTAACAGCTTCGCAGCCGATAACTGGTTGTCGTCTCCTTGCTCAGGGTCCTGGCAAGAAGGAGGATCAGCTTAAAGAAGGAAGGAGACAAGGAACCTTCAGGACAGTGGTGCACATGTGAAGGACGGCGTTGAGCCTCTCTGGTCTGGCCAGGAAGGCCTCCGTGTCTACTGTCAGGTAGAGATGCAGCACTGGCATCACATCTCAAAGAGACAGTGAAAGGAGTAAGAAATACAAGAAAAACCATAGCTTAAAAGCCCACTGCCTTGACAAATTTCCAGTCATCCTTCCTGGTTAAAATATCGATAATTCGAGCGTAATTGAACATATTAGTACTATTTAGCAGTAATTTACTGCATCCCCCGTCCCCTTCCTCATAATTCCTTGATTTTTTTGGGAAAGCTATTGGAAGAACCAACCAGCGAAGAGCAGAAGAGCGTTGCTTTCATCGCAGAATGTCTTGTAGACCTGGAGGAAGACTTCCCACATCGACTCGCTGATGTAAGAAGTGATGAGAGACTGGATCAGCAGAAGGATGTCATCGTAGTAATCTTGAAAATGTTGCAAAGGGATGAATGGAAAGGGGAATGCGCGACTCACCGACGTTGCCAGTGGTGAAGACGGCATGGATAATGCGGAGGACGCTGATCTCCACGGCCATCATGATCTCCTTCTCTTCCTCCACCACATCCAGAATGTTCGCCAGAGTCGACACCACGGACATCAGAGTCGGCGTCCTCTCGTCCGCGTCTTCGCTCCCCAGCACGGCCAGGAACATGTTACTCTGCGGAACATTAGTTATTCTCTTCCTTGGTCAAATCGTCGCATTCAAACCAGTTGTTCGGCGACTTGCGCAGCAATAGGGACGATGTCGTCAAGGAACTTGTCAATCAACTCATCCATCACTCCACACATCTCCTCGATCTGAGTCGAAGCCACTAGCTGCAGAACTCCGCGAATCACATCCGCGATGTGAGGGCGAATCAGCTCGGTTGCTGCAAAAGATAGAAGAGTACTCCCTCTACACGAAGTCAACACAACCAGAATAGCTCAGTTTTTTTCCCAATATGACATTGAAGTAACTAGTTAAATTCTAATTAGTTTCAATAAAGCAACCTTTATCCTCTTGATCATCCAGGAGATGTTGAATTGCGAGTGCAGCTTCAACCTTCACAGGCAATTCTTCGTTTTCAGCAACAAGTCGTTGAGTGACTCCAGCCACAGCCTAAATTCCAAGTACCATTGCTGAAAGTAGAGAGAAAAGTAAGAGCAATGCACTCACAGCTTTTAGAATCCTCGGAGAGTGGAATTGGGTGGAAGAGAATGCTTTGATGCACCAAGCAGCGCGGGCGCGCACGAATCGACTCTGGCTGCTGAGGTGGCTGATGATGTGAGCATCCAACAACTTCTCAACGTCCTTCTTGTACTTCTGAAAGAGACAGGGAATGGCCAGGGAGGGTTGAGTAGAACAAGAACTGACCTTGCTGGTGCACAACTGGGAAGACAACTCTCCAGCCATGTGAAGTGCTCCGTCCACTCCAATAGGATCGCCCTCCTTTTTCAAATGCTGAAAAATAAACCATATAACTTGAGAGCAGGAATTGGAGCCAGAATAAAAGGAGGAAAGCTGCAATAATCCAACCTCAATACAAAAGGCGAGAACGGGTTGCATGACATCTTTTCTCTTGCATCCGGCAGAAAGCAGAGAAGCAGCCGAATTGGAAGGGCTGTACATGTCATCGAAGATATCTGACAGGGAAAATTGTTTTGCCGGATTACAGTAAAATGTGAAGATAACAATACTGGAAGAAACAGCAACGCTACCGTATTTAGCTCGAATGAACTCTTCAACGTTGTCTTCCCACATCTCTTCGTCTTCTTGAGTGTGGCAGAGGAAGGGGAAGATGATCTTCTGCACGAGTTCCTGCAAAAGACAAGGTCGCAGTAGAAGAATAGAACTGATTCGATCCTATCGAACATTGAAGTGAGGTTTGATGGCCTTCCAAGTGTGAGCATGAGAGATTCCAGTGCCAAGGAAGGAGAGGGCGAGGTGGGAAACTCTGTTCGACACGTACATTCCTTGGTTGCGATGGGCGAGGATCTGAAAGAGAAATGATAGAGAGAACAATTTAGACAACAAACAAAGGAAACCTGCAAAAATGCCTCGGTACAAGGAACAGCGAATGTGTGGAGGAAGTGAACAGCGAACTCGGCATAAGCAGACTCCACTTGACCAGGCGCACCGTATCTGAAACGATTACCTCCATCAAATTCGAAAGTGGGAAAGCGAAGGAGTCACAATGCATTCAATTTGCCATTGTCTCTCCTGAATTGCAAGCTTGCCTCTCGAAGACGCGGTCCAGCAGCTTGGCCGCCCACTTCTTCGACTTCCAAAAGACGGAATCCGCGGGTTCCTCTCCCAGCTGGAAGTCGGGCGGGAGAGGCCTAAGGACAGTGAGTCTCGCGCACTCCAACCAGCCATCCAGGGAGGCCAGGTCCATCACGTTCAAATCCAGCGAGAACTACAACAACCAAGTGGCAGTGGCAGCTGATTCTAGAAGAAGAGGAAACCTGCGTCAGGCAGTAGATGATCTTCAGGGAGACGAGCTGTAGGAGCATAGCTTCAGGGGCATCATTCTGGAGGAGTTGCTGGAAGCGAGCCGCGATGAGAGGGAGCATCGGCCGGAGCAGTTCAACCAGCGGAGTTCTCTCCTTCGCTCGCTTGTACTCGTACATCTTCGAGATCTGCAGAAGAGAGGAGAATGAAGATGGAAGAAGGCAGAGAGCAGTACACAGAAACACTGACTTTGTAGATGACAGTGAGAGCCCCGAGCCAGCTCGTCCCGTCATCCGAGTGGAGAAGCTGCGCGATCTTGTTGGCCAGACCAGGCCAACGGGCAGGGAAGTCTGCTCGGGCGGCAGTCTGAAGGGCAGTGCAGAGATGGACTCGCAAAGGGGCACTCGCTCGGCAGATCGCATCCATCAGGTTCTCCCGCACGAAGAGGCGGTCCCCCTCGGGCACCAACTCAGCCTCTTTCCTCTTCTTCGACTCTTCTTCTTCATCTTCATCTACCTAAACAAGAACAACGGGGGAAACAACTGCCAAAACTATCTACGATATGTAAGAGCAGTAGAAGAGAAAGGGAATGAACAAATGATGGAGAGACTAACTGTCCAATGGCGATTCATGGTATTCTTAAGAAAGATAACAGCGGCCAGTCGAATGTTCTCGGGAACGGCATCGTCCACGACAATCCGAAGCAGTTCAGTGCAGAAGCCACCGACTCGCGTGCACTGCAACCGCATTCCTTCTCTCTTCTTCCCATATCTCTTTCCACTTCAGATGACAACACTCTTATTGCCAAAAGGTGTCAGTGGTGTTACTTCTTGTGTAAGCTCTCTCTTCCAGCAGACAACAGAATGTCCAATTGGCTGAGCTATATTTATAGGGCAACGCTCCATGAAAAAGTCGAGATGCTGCAAGTGGCTGGGGTTCTCATCCAACTGAATTAAACCAATAGACGTAAATGCTAGCATAAAAGATAAGATTGCGGGGAAAACCCGGAAGGGGTAAAAGCGATATACCGGACATCGTAGAACCAACAGATGGGAACAAATTTCTAACCAAACTTCTCTATAAGAATCCACAAGCCAAACTAAAAGAAAGAGAGCAGAATACAGCAAACGGTAAAAGAAACAACAAATAACTACTCAACAGTACGTTCAACAGAAAATATGTACATGAAAGGCAAGTAACAAGAACAAAAATAAGATCAGGCGGTAAAGTTACGAATTGAAGGAGCAGAAGCTAATTTTCACTCAAGAAAAGCAGATTCACTAGAATGGAAGGATAAACTGAATTGAGCAGAATCAGAGCGCACACATCTCAGCCAATTCGTAATATTTGTTGGCAAGTTTGCCCTTCATAGCCTCCATGGCGACTTCGGCAGCCTCGGTGAATAGATTGTAGGCTCTTCCGTAGTCCTGCTCCAGTCCATATCCACCCTCCCGATACATCTCAGCCATCTTCGCGAGGAGTTCGAAGCGGGGCCGACAAGCTCCCCCTCCGTCCGCACTCTCCTCGTCGAATCCCATGGCTTTCTGGTACCACTCGATGGCCTTGGGGTAGCTGCCGATGCCCTTCACTCCCATCCTCCTCCCAGTCTCGAATGCCTCAGCAACAAAGAGCATCGCGGCACGATCTCCCATCTCAGCGGCCGTCTCCATGAGTTCGAAGGCGAAGGCTTCTTTGTCGGTGGCAGGATGATTCTCCGTTCCGAACTCCTCCTCCCAACACTCGTCCTCTCCAATGTCCTTGAGTAGATCATGGGGAAGTCCGTAAGCCATCTGAGCAATCGTGACAATTGCCTCGAGGACACCGCAACGACGAGCCACATCCAGATGGAAGAGAGCGGATTCCTTGTCGTAGGCCACTCCCTCCTCTCTGGCTCCTTCCTCTCCAAGTAGAGCCACTCTCTTCTCTGCACTCTCCTGAGGAGTGTCGATGAACCGGCCGAGTTCGTGATAGCGAGCGATGTCGAGATGGATCTGGCCGAGAACGGAGGCGCGGTGGCTGACTCGGCGGGCGCTCTCTGCATCTGTGATGGCTGCGAGTTGTTCGTGTTGGATGGCAGAGAGGACTCCGGCAGGCACGGACTGCTTGCGGGCAACGGCTTGCCAGTACTCCTCCCTCTCCGTGTCCCGAGTGAGCCGAGAGAGTGAGCTCGACCCCAGGCTCTCCCCGTAGCTGCTGCCCAGACTGTCGTAGCGGTCTCTCCTCATGCCTGGCCGGCACTCCTCCTCATCCGCCTCTTCAACAGCAAGATTCGGAAGAGCGACCTTCCTGATCGGCCTGGGCTGGCTCTCCTCAATCTTCGTGTCCTCATCCTCTCCGTCCTCCACTCCTTCATCCTCATAAAACTGGACGTCCTTGGTGGCTCTGTCCAGACAATCGTCACAGAGACAATCGTCGTCATGGCCAGCAGATCCCTTGCTGAGTGAGCCCTCCGTCGTTCCTCCGCTGCTGCTTCCATTTGAGATGACGGAGAGAGTCCTCCTCCGCAGACATTCCATGGCATCGTCCTCTTCTCTCTCTGCCACGAGTGCCTCGCACGCAGAGACGCTCCCTCTGTCCCTGGCAACGCAGCGCGTGGCTGCCGCGCGACAAGATGCGGCTCCTTCGGCGAGTGCGCGTCTTTCCGCGTCACTCAGATCGAATTCAGTGAGGCAGAGTGAGTGGCAGATGTCATTGCACTCGTGTGAGTGGAAGAAGAGAGCCATGCCGCGGGTGCCCAGGTTTCCGTCTCCGTAGTCTGTGCCAGCCACAGTGTGAATCTGTGGATCCGTGTAGAGGTCGCCCACTCCTTGGATGTCCACGATGATCATCTGGTGACCACTCCTCTCGAATGTGAAGTGGGAGAATGCCTGGGGAGTCTTGCGGGCCACGTCAGAGACAAAGCCAGAGTTGGAGTTGTACTTCACGTAGTCTCCCTCGATGAAGTGTTCGAGATGGAAGAGGGGCTGGCCAGGCAGATCCAGCATCTCCAGCACGCACATCTGCATGATGTCTATCTTCTTCGGAGGGGCGTGGCGATTGAACTCTTCAGACCAGAGCTTGGCATCCATCTGCAGACGGACATCCTCGAAGAGAACCTCGCGGTCCACTTCCTGGATGTACTTCTTGGCAACGTAGTTGGTGGCCGTGGCCCAGTCCATTGAACGGGAGAGAGTGGAGAGCTTCTTGAGGCGGAAGCACTCGCGCATTGCACCGCGAGCGAATGGCTCAGCCAGCAGCTTCACTTCCACGATGTCCACTGTCCAGATCTTGCGGATGGAAGAGTAGCGATGTCGTTTGGCGCGAATGATTGGGAGGGAGCACATGTTGAAGTCCACCCAAGGGTCGCGAAGGAGGCGACGAGCCCTGAGGGCCGCGCTGCGCCAGCGTCTCATGAGGCCGCGGACGCGAGACTGGCGCTGCTCGGGACTCTCCTCGGGGGCGACGGAGTCTGCAGTGAGAGAGGAGAGACGCAGCCAATCAGACGCACCATCCGACGAGACTGTCATGTGGCGAGGGCGGCTCGACGGGGGCGCGGCCGCGGACTGCAAGCAGAGGGAAGCAGTGCTGCCGCCGTCTCCCTCCGCATCCGCGCCCCCTTCATTGGGCCGGATCACATTACGAGAGCTATGTGAATAGGCAGTCAGTGCAGCAGAGGGACGACAGGTGCAAATGAAGATACCCAATCACTCTTTTGCTCTTCGTGGAACCCCACCTACGTCGTGCTCTTATCTAAGGGGAAGCCCGTTTTATCTCAACTCCAATCAAACTATACAGTGGATTTCTGCTCTAATTAAACAGAATGAAATGAAGAAGAAAAAAGAAGTAACCTGATCGAGATACTCGCTGGCAGCCTTCTGCTCGGCAGCTCCGGACTGGAGAGTCGTGTTCAGCGCTTGTAGTATCCGATCACGTTCCATTCCTGTAATTGTAGGGGGATGAAATACTGCAAGGATTGCGTAGGCAAAAATGCCAAATAAGCGAGAAGGCAGCAAACCTGGTCTTCGTTTACTTCGTTGCGCTGTAACGCAGACGCTCCTCGAGGCACAACGCCTGCAATAATAACAACGATTGGGAAATACTCTTAATCAATTACAGCAGTTTACCCAAAGGGGCAGGACACAAAAGTATATTTTGTGAAAAATGAGTACCTTGTTCCATGCAATACCTAAATACAAACGGTCTTTCTTAAGCAACCCAATTCGCAAGTAAAACAGCTCGGAAAATTCAAAGATCACAGCAGCCAGCCATTAATTTTCACAGCATCCCCCTTTTTTTATCACTTTTGCTACAGGTTTTGTTACTGGTTTTTCTTCGTTCTATAGTCTGGTATCATTCTTCCGTAATTGGACAGAGATAAACTTTAACTGAGTGATTCCATTTGCCCCAGACATAAAATTCTTATTTATGTGTTAACAACCGAATTCGCGTGTAGCTAATATTACTGGTAAATAGTAATCTAGATTTATAGATATCTATTTCCAATATATGGAGGATGGCTGTGCCTTCCACTTCGCAGCAACTCATTCCTCCAGAGAAGCTAACGGTAATTGGACAGCTGGCGCCCGGGATGAACTCAGTAAACGCCAAATTCATCATTATTGAGAAACGTTAGCCATGTTATACGTATCTACTGCGTTTTATCGAGATATGACATTTGACAACCTTAGCTGATTTATCTTCAGCTCCTAACCTTGGATTTCGCAGTAATGCGGGAGAGTTCACCACTGTTCGCGTTGGAGATCACACAGGCATGTTACTTTCAGAAGTGAAAAGCTTGCTGGAATAATACTTCTTTATTTACAGGATCAATAAATCTCAATTTTTCCACAACTGAGTACGGGGACTGTGTCCAAGCGGGTGACATTTGTCAACTTCGGAATGGCTATACTACTATTTTTAAGGTGAATATTTAAGTTTTTCGTCCGCAGGATTTAATAATAGAAGTTTAAGGGGTGCCTAAGTCTGGCTTGCGGAAGAATTGGTGAGCTTAACAAAGTGGGTGAGTTCACGATGGTCTTCAGTGAGCTTCCAAATATGTCTGAATACAATGCGGAACATGTCGCAAACTACCCTCCTCCTGCGAAGAAAGAGTTCCTCCCGAATGCGGGAGACTTGGCGAGTGGAGGGGACGGCAGGCCAGCCACTGGAGCACCTGCCTCTCGTCCGGTAGTCCCTCCGCTTATGGGAGGAAGCGGAGCACCACGGGATCCACGTCAGAAAAGGCCTTATGCCCCCGGTAATTCATGAGTATGAATATTACATTTTGCGGATGATTCTTTTGGTGATTAATGCCCTTTTTAGCGCATTTTCTGCCTCGCATGCTTGCATACAAAGGAAATTATCTGTTGTAATTTTTCATATCCTACGTTTATAACAGGTAAGATATAGTTCATTCCTAACGGATAATTAGCATCGTCCTTTCACTGGCGTATCGCTCCTTCGAGTCATATCGGATGAACCAAGAATAACTGGTATTATTCAATAGGTTTACCCCTGTGAATTTTTTTCTAGATAAACATTATTTTCACTGCCGGTGGCCATATTCACAGTGATTTATTTCTATCACAGATGCTATATTTCATTTACATTTACCTTCTGGATGATTCATTGTTAGTCTCGACAAGATGGGGAAAAAGAGATCCGGAGGTCTGCCTTATCTCAAGTCGTCAGTCAAGGTGTCATGGGGATCGACGGAAGACGTTCCCGAGGAGCGGTGGAAAGAGATCCGTGAAAGCATTGGCTCTTTTCTCGTGGAAAAGGGTCTTTCTGGCGACCCCATTCTGCCAACCACTTCCGAGAATGCCAATAGTGTCAATCTACCAAGACGGCAATCGAAGCTCCCTTGTGCGGACCAGAAGGTTTATTTTCAAAGTTAGCTAATTTCAAGATTGATGGTACTTTATTTAGAATGAGTTCGCGGCTGTGGGTCTGAATGCAGTGCTGAGTGCGATGAGCAGTGGTGAAGCTGTTTTCGTGTTCATTGACAAGGCCTGCCTCCGTGACAGCGCCGTCTCCACTGCCATTGCTCTGTATGCTCTCAGGTTAGCCTACGAGAAGCAAAGGCATCTGAGCAGCAGCATAACTGAGATAGTTCGCAGCCATTCACTGGGGGCGCGGACATTCGCCGTCCCTGATCTGGATGCTTCCCTCTCGCCTGTGCTCGGCCGGAGATCTACCGAAGCGGTTTCCTTGACTTCAGCCACGGAAGCCTTCTGCTCGAGCCTCGTATCATCTCTTCCTTCTCTACAAGTTATTAGTGGCTTGGTCAGTATTCCTAGCGGAAACAGCACGTTCAAGTCAATTGGGAACAAAGACAAGAAAGCCAAACGTAAGAGAAAATCTGCGCCGGCTTCATGAGCCTTCAGTACCGCTTTTCCCCTTTACTTGATATAAATAGTGTCGTTACCTGCTTTATTCATTCATATTGAAATTGATCAATTGGTGTAATGTTCAGCATTTGTTGGATATCCGTAATAGGACGCTCAAAGTGATTCTCCCAATCGAATGTAATGAAGAGACGAGCGTGATCCGCTTGTTGCAATACCCAGGGAAGGTTTCTCGTCAGCAACTGGTGGCGGTGCCTTTAACAACCGTCATAATTATTCCATCGATTCTGCTATTAATTAAACTTGCGAGTGGTACGTATTATTAAACTCACTTTGGAAAAAGCCGGCTGCCACCAAATATCGAGCCAAGAACCGCCATTGGCAGACCGAGTTGGACTGCTTCGAAGTATTTCACAGTGACCTAACAATCAGTTTGCAAGAGATCTGTTTATGAAGGAAACAACCAAGGTATAAAGTCCCACTCGGATTTTAAGTAGCCCCAGAACCAAACCCTACTCATATTTTAACGTCAAAATTCTGTTTTTCTATTACTCGCTTTGCTTTCCGGGCATCAAATTCCTTACCCCAACAAATTTTAACAAGCAGCTGACAGTGGCATTTATTCCCAGTCAAGGAAAAAAGGGTGGTCCGAGGGTCCAACAAGAGTGGGTGGGTGAGACCACCGACGGTTTCGAAAAGTAAGGTTTAAACCAAAAAATTTTTATTTTAGGGACAAAACAGTCCGGCCTGGACATTGCTCGGTATCGTTGCATAACGTACAACAGACTTTCATCATCAATGTATTTAACGGGCGGACGGTTGTCGGGGCTGGTTTGCAGCGACTCCAGGAATCTGCACATGGCAGGGATGATTTTGAGCAAACCGACCGCCCAAAACTTCTTTCGAGACAGCAGGAACCTCGCGTATTCTCTGCCAAAAGTGCCGTCAGGAAGAGAAAGAAGACGGTTGCGATGAATGGAATCCTCAGAGATGTGAGGCTGCTCTTCCAGAAGTCGCTTCCCCACATCATCCGCTTCCATTCGTTTCCTACAAAAATGGCTTCTCTTCCCACTAATGCAAATATTACTAAATTGTGATATCGTTGTGCAAACTAATATCACAAACCGGATATGAAGCAGAATGGGTTTGAAAGCCGTAGTCTCTCCCATTGCTGCGACCATGTCTCCCCTTGCAGGATTTGTGATGGTAGCCGCTCCGGATCCGGCAGCAAGGAAGATCCTCGACATGAGAGAGAGTGGAAGGTGGGTTGAGTACAATTTACTCATTGCGAAGGCACCTCAACACCATTTTAGATTGGATCAGGCATGGAATGATGCTATAAATAATTGGCACCACGATCCCAGCAGACAGTAGTACCAAAAATGCTAGCCTCAATACTCGTCAGCCCAATTCCTCGACGCACGGTTTCTCCCTTCTCCCGCAGAATCTCCTCTATGTTCTTTTTCCCGTCCAGATCAGAGAACCAGCCGAGGTTGTCGGCGATTATGTGATGGTTGTTGCAGCCGCCACACGTCACGAGCACCACTCCCTTCTCGTATGAACTCCGAGAGAATGTCTTCGGCCCCTGAAAAGCACCGCAGGCAGTGTCATGGATTCCTAATCACATTTTCTTCCTTACGGTTTATGGTTGCAGTTTTGAGAAAACGCCCTAATTGATCATGGTATTAGAATAAGATTGGTTATAACGATTATAAATAAAGCTGGCGTCAAACAAACCTCTCGTGATCCGCACTTCTTGCAAGTGTAACTTAGAGAAAGTTGCGGAGACTGATGTCCTAAGGGAGTTGAAGAGAACAGAAGAGCACCACGCCGACGGAAGTGAGGAGCAGGAAAGGAAGAAGAATAAGAACCGACTGTAGCTAATCGACCAACCACGCGGCCCAACACAGAATACATCACCGAAACGGAGATGAACTGCACAAGGAAAAGCACAAGAAGTCATTCGTCAAACTCACTAGAGCACGATCACTATCCTACAGCACCATTCCTCGACATAACCACTCTGTAAAACGACGCACGAAAGTACAACAATTTCAAATCAGTTAATTTTTGGGCATAAAATTTTATATAATTTGTTTTTTTATTTTATTTAGTTTAATGGTCATTTATCGTCATGGGGTAATTCTTCACAACGAAAACGAGAAGATCACACTCTGGCAACATGAATATAAAGAGGACTGATTAACCATTCGAATCTGTTTTTGGTTTTACATCTCGACCATTTCTATTGGTTTTAGTCTATCTTCCTTCGTTCCCTCTGACATGTCTTGTCTGGAGAAGGGAGGATATTCTGTGGATTGCCGAATAGGGTGAGGATGGAAGCGACTGCCTTCCCATGAATAGCTGAGAAGCAACCAGAAGGAGAGCGGAGGAGAGTGGATGGAGAGAGACAATGCAAGGTGAAGAGAGTCAAGAGGGACAAAGCAGACCAGACCTTTCCAGTGGACGAGTTACTGATGCCACTAACTTTTCTCAATGTATCCGTGAAGTTCTCCAGTGTTCTTCTCCTCTGGCTTTGCTAGCACTTCTTAGGATCATCCTCACTCTTCCACATCTTTCAATCTCTCTCTCTCTCTCTCTCTGTCTTTCTCTTTCTCTTTCTTTCTTTCTTTCTTTCTTTCTTTCTCTCTCGATCTCTCTCTCTATCTCTATCTGACATCTCTACCGCCCTGTCCTCTCTTTCCACATTGCTCTCCCTTCCACTCTCTCTCTCTCTCTCTCTATCAGCATCTCATCCCTTCTTACCTGTTTATCTCTCTCTATCTCCATCTCTACCTCCCCGCCCACTCTTTCTACCATTCCTCTCACTCCTTAGCACGTTCCTCTTCGGAAACGGCTGTCTCCTTCACTGCCAACTGCTTGGCATTGACAATGCATTAGCCCTGTCCTTTTGTATGAGAACTGGTGTATTACTGCTGTTACGTGTAGACAATGGGAAAGCAGAAGACCTGAGAAAGCAATGAATTGAGAATTCTTTAGTGGAGAGAAAAGAGACATATGGATTCCACTTTTAAAAAGTAGGAGTGCATATTACTGAAGAACTTTTGCCGATAATTAAACCCAACTTAGAAACTGTTAGTGTATTACTGTAAATTACATATTTTCTATTTCACACTCTCTTCATCTTCCCATCTTTCACCTACCCTCAAACTTTTCTGCCTTCCGTACTTCCTCCCATCTTCTCGAAAAGATGGGAGGAAAAAAAAGTGAAATTTCTCTGATAACTATGTGCTATTATTCTTTCAATCACTTACTTTTTTATCTGAGGCATCTTTTATCTTTTTCTTATCGTTTTCTTTCTTAACATACAATATTGTGATAGTCCATTCAAATACTGTTAAATTAACTAAAATTATGATAGGTTAGACTCTTCTTGCTCTAATTTGCCATCATTTCTCACTGATCAATCCGAGAACAACGAGAAAAGAGAGAGAGAGAGAGAAAGAGAGAGAGAGAGGGAGAGAGAGAGCGCGCAGAATGAGAAGCGAGATGGAGAGAGAAGGGAATGGGCGAGAAAGTGAGGCTAAATGTAGGCGAAAGAGGCAAAGCTATGAAAACACTAGAACTTCAGCGGCTGCACCATCGGCAACCCGTAAAAACAAAGCTGCTATATATGAATGAGTTTTCTTGAAATGTGAAGTGATATCACGTGCTGATTGATCTTCTCTCCACTTGCTCAGAATCAGTTCATGTGATGATTCTTTTCACTAGGAGAAGGGTCAACAGACACCCCCCCCCCCCCCCGGCCACGCAACATAAATGAGGAGCCGCTTCAGAACCCTGTCGCCGGATAAATCTATTTATATACTCACCATTTCTCTCTCTCTCTCTCTTTCTCTCTCTCTCTCTCCCTCTCTTTCTCTCTCTCTACTCCATCTCTTTCTGTTGCAATCTTAGCCAATTCCTTTGGTGGCGACAGAATGAGAGAGTTTCATTGAGTCTAGCCGATCGTTGTCCTTTAGCATCTTATCTTCTATTAGCTTATTCTTCTCTTCTCTCTTCCATCCCCTGGAGGTGCTTAAAGAAGAAGCAGGCATAGATCGAAGAGAGAAAGGGAGTTATTTATTTAAGGAGAGAAATGAGAGAGTCCGAGAGAGAGAGAGCGAGCGAGAGGTTAAAGAAAAAGAGGAAGAAGAGAGAGAGAGAGATAGAGAGAGGTTCTGTGTGGCTGATTGTCTTCTCCTTCACCCTTAACTCTCTGATGAGACATTGCACTGGCTGCGAGTTGATGTCTCATTCTAACCATTCAGCTCATAGTTGACCTCATCACTATTTTACAGTCACCAGCCCACTCCGATATCTCGTTATCAATTTTACCCCGGTCGAATTCAAGTGCTACTGTCATTAGTTGGTAACTCTACTGGCATCTGTTTGTACTTCCTTTCCTGGTCCATTTCCTTTTCGCTAGCCATGTCCTAATTTTTTAAAGTTTCCGGCAGGCAGTTCCCTCAATGAGCAATTTAGTGAACAATTGATTTGTACAATAGTCCTTTCATTCTTCTTCTTCCATCTTTCTCTGCGTCCTCTGAATCCCTCTTCCTCTCCGCCTCACTTGCCACCCTCCCTCTCTCACCCCACTTCTTATCTGCCTCTTTCCCCACTTCCTCACTCTCATCCCTCTCTTCTGTTCACAGTTCCTGTTCTCTCTCAGCAGAGTGGAATCTTCGCTCTTCTCCGTAGTCTCCACTTTCTGACAGAACTTCACTCGCTCTCTGCCATTCTCTGTTTCCTCAACAATTCTTTGCATTGTCTCACAATCAGCATTATTTTACTGACTTTCCCTCTCACATTTTCTTTTTCAGATCGCCTTTGTCAAAACGTTGCCTGGTTTTACATAGACTACCCACTTGTTTCTTCGTATTTCCTTCATAGATCACAGTTTATCCCCTTATATTCTACTGAATTGAAGAATGTAGTGAGCAGTGGCTGTGTTTGCAACATAACATATAAAGATTGTAAAAGAATTAACGTAGATATAGAGCAAGTGAGTATTGGTGGAAACTGGTGGGAGGAAAGTGGAATGAAACCCAGAGAAAAAAAAAGAGGTTGAGAGAGAGATGGAGAGTGAGAGAGAGAATGTGAGGGAGAGAGAGAAAGAGAGGGAAGGAGAGAAAGAGAAGGAAAAGGAAGCTCGATTACCTCTCGGCAGTTGCTGATCACTCTGCGAGAATGCTAACTTGATCAGCTCACTTCTTGAGGCTGCTGCAAATTTAGTTCAAGTAGCGGGCATGACGAGACGCAATCAGTCAGAGTCACCTCTACTGCTGCGCCCGTCTCTCTCCCTCTCTCTCTCTCTCACTCTCTCACTCTCTCTTTTCTCGCTCTCTCTCTCTCCCCCTCTCTCTCTCTATCTGTTGCTTCCTCTGCGTTCTCTTTAAATTATCTTCTTTCAATCCGCCTTCCTTTTCTCTATCTCTTCTTTATTGTAACCACCCATTCTTTCCTTCTTCTCCTTCATTTACACTCCTGATACGCTACAACTCGACCTACTTTTTACACTGTTTCTAATCACTTCAAGCTTGACATATCAACATGAATTAGTGTCTGAAATTGAATTAAAGAGTTCATTGCCAAATGTTTAGGTCGCTATTTATCAAGAGGTTTTTTTTTTACTTTATTTTATTTTCGAACCAGGTATAGCCTGAACGAAGGGAAGATGGGAGTATGCCACACTGCTCACCACTTCGCTTTTTTGTCCTTTGTCCTTCACCCATCTACTGATCTCGCACTCTCTCTCTCTCGCTCTCTCTCTATCTCTCCCTTTCTATCTCCGTCACTCTCTCCCTCTCTCGTTCTAAACCTTTTCTTTCGCTCTCCTTTTCATCATATGCGCAATAGAAAGGAGTCTCTCCCATTCTGCCAGCCTTCCTTAGAATCCAAGTGCGCATGTTCACGGCAACTTCCAACTGCGGTAAGCAGCTATTGTTCAGCCAGAGAGATCGGAAGAGAGGGAGAGGGGGAGAGAAGGAGAGAGAGAGAGGAGAGAGAGAGAGAGAGAGAGGTACAGAGTGGATAGGAAGTGGTAGAGAAAGAGAAACGAGTGCAAGACGAGTAAGAGAGAAAGAGTGAGCAATTCGCCATCCCGCTTGCACTCCTCGCTTCTCCAGTTCTTTAGACACTAGCTATTCTATAGGTTCGCACTCCACTCTGAAATCGCCCGAATGTCTATGTATGTCGACAAGGGCAGAGGGAGCCAGGAAGAGAGAGAGAGAGAGAGAGAGAGAGAGAGAGAGAGAGAGAAGACCGTAGTGAATGAGACAGGAAGAGAAAAGGGGGCTCGTGGCAGAAGCAGAGGAGGGATCAGTTTTCCTGGTCAGTCGACCATCGTTGTGGAGGTCGTGTCAGCATAGGCTGGAGGTTCTCTTCCTCTTTTCCTTCCTCTTCCTCTTCCTCTCTCTATCTCTCACTCTTTCCCCCTCTCTCTCCCTCTATCTCTCTCTCTTTCTCTATCTCTCTGCCTTTCCTTCTCTTATCATCTGATCCTCTCTCCGTGTTTAACCAGAGCGACGGAAGAATCACCTTTCTGTTCTTGTGTGATCCTGAAGAAGAAAAGAAGCAACAATAAAATTTGAACCCTTCCGCCCGTTCTCCCTTCTCCTCTTGCCATTTGTCCTTCAATTCCTTATTTGTACAATGCTGTAACGTCTTCTTTACTGTTCATTTATCTTCTTCCTTAATTTCTCTTGCACAATTTGATAAGGAGAGTTGTGCTGGAATCGGCGATGTTACAACTTTTGTCTTTCTTACGTGAACTGTCAGCAATTCCTGTTATTTTCTTGATTCACAATACAGGAACAGCATTAGAAATAGGAATGGTTGCAGTGAATATCTATGAAGGTCCTTCCAACGCATTAATTAAAGGCGTATTCGTACTGGTTAGTTGATGTGTGAGAGATTGACTGCAGCCGTGCTATTAATCTTGATCAAACTGACGCCAGTTTGACCAAAAGTTAATGAACATTTTATTTTGAGCTGAGTGAAATTTCAGTGAAATGTATTAAGCTGTTTCAAAAGGGGAACATTTTGTATTCCAGTTTTTGGGAATTTCTTATTTTGACTCAACATTTGGAAGTATTATAAAATTGTCACGGCTCATACTTTACTGTGCGAGAAGAAATGTTCCCAAATATGCGCCCCGGTCGACAATATGAAAAGGATGCTCAGCGTTTTGATTATCTCGTAAATCGCGACATTTATAAAACTTGGTATTGAGAGATTGGTGTTGAGAGACATGGGCAACTTATTCACTTTTATTATCACCAAAAGCATATTAACTTTGAAAACAATAAAAGTGGACAAAGAGAGAAATGGAATGTGGGGAGGTAGACTTGTTTGTAAAACAGAAGAAAAACAGAGTCGAAGAGAAACTCATGGATGACAGAGGCAGACAACCTCTACTCAAATGAAGGAAGGAGGCGGAAGGAGTAAGAAAGGAAAAATAGGCTAATAAGGCATTCAAAGGCTATAGGTGTACTAAATCACAGGTAAGCTAGAAAGAGAATGTGGGTTCAATTCTGCGAGTTCTTGCCCCGGTAAATAAAGCACCAGTGCTTACATCACAGAAAAATACTCGAACAAAGACAACGTAGCATTATTACTAGATAAAAGAAAAAAACAAAGTAGGAAAATAACAAAGAATAATCCATTGGTAGTTCCCATTACCGTAACCTAACGGTGAATACCGTAATCCACCAACGGTCTCCTTGGTCTATCCCTCTGATTTAATTCCTGGAGGAACTATTCGGCGGCAACAGCATCTTGCCCTGTTCGAGAAGGATGTTGGGAGTGATATAGAGGGTGGACACGAGACGGAAGAGGTCATCCTTAGGCAGATGCTTCAGAGCGAATTCACGCTGGCACTCATAGCGGGGGTCCGTCTTGATCTCGTTGTTGAGAACGGCTACAGCAGCAGTGAACTGGGACATGGGATGGACATTCTCAGGAAGGGCATCCAAGAGACGAACGACGTGGGCAGGAAGGGCAGCGCGGGCATTCCCTTAAACAGAATAATGGTACTGTAGACAGAGTACCGTAATCAGTATATTTCTAGTTCCTCGCTTAGAAAAATTATTTTATAAAAGGCCACTATTTTTCATCCTTTTTTAAATACACCCCTGCACCTTTTAACGGTATACTAACGAAAGAAGTAGCCAAGCGGGTCCACGGTCACTTGCTTAAAAAGGATGAGTTTGGCAATAAGCATACTGTAAAAAGTCTACAGTAACATCTGTGATGCAAGCAAAGAGTCACTGAATAAAAAAAAAACCCGCCGACTCTGGAACTGCTGCTGGGACTATGGCGGCCCGAAGTGCGTGTTGCGGTCGCGTCGCGTGCGGAAGGTAGAGAGTATCTCGACCTCTTTCTAGCGCACTTCGCTCGCCTTGGAAACAAGTTTATTTACCATCGTTTAACTCCCATACTTTGTTCCGAACAAATCCTTAAATAAAAACGAAAAACTTAGTAAACAAAACAACTTTTAAAAAAAAACTTGCCTGAGCCGGATATTCGGCAGAATGTTAAAAAAATACGCCTTCAAACCTGCATGGCACACACTCCACTTCCATCCACTTCCATCCTTTTTGAAGAAAAAGAAAGAAATCTCGCTGGCGCCGGCGCCGAAGCAGGTTTCCGCCAGATCGAAGAACATGACCGCCTTGGTGCCCTCGCCAATGCCCAGCTTCGAATAGAGCATCGCCATGACAAGCTGAATAGCCATATCAATACAGCAAGAATAAATATTGTAAAAGCTTCTTATGAAAAGAATAAAAAGAACAAAACAACAGCAATTTTCATGGAGCGCAGAACTGTTCAAGGGTTTTCGCTAGTTCAAGCTTCTCAGTAAAGGCACGGTGAATGAACAAACGTGTTAAAACACCTTTTTATCCCGCGGGTATAGTGTTTGTAACAACTGAGTAATTATAGGCATCTTTGCATATTCAATAACAACTAAAAGGCTTTGATGCTGTCTTTCGATAACAAACCTAGCGTGCTTTTCTTGTCGAAGACATGAGCGGAATGGAGTGCTCCTTGCAGAGCGCCTCCACCAGCAGGCGCATTCTTGACAGCAGACGCAGCTGGGGGCGGGCGCGGCAGGTGCCGGCTTGACGTCATCTCTGCAGGAATACCCCTCTTCAACATTACTTTCAAATATACATAAATTCGTTCACGTACTGAAATAGCATGTAAAATTAATAAAACTAGCACGGACAAACAAAGAATTATATTTAAAAGCGACTAGCTGTCAAGGCTACACATGTTGAGTTGCCTTCAAAAAATTTACTAGGCCGAGCTTGTTTCAAATTCCACTTGTTCTTGGTTGAGAGTTGTGTCACATTTAAAATTGCGGAAATAGTGTGCAAAAGTGAGAGGGCAAAAGTGAGTAGAAATTTTTTTAGAATGTTTTCTTCTCTCACTTTTGCTCACTCTCTCGTGTCAGAGACATAAACTTTAGCGAGCTTTCATGGTCGGCGCAGTTTGAAACATACGCCGAGATACGCATAGGATAAGGGTAAATGTGACTGAACTCAGCCATTTTCCATTGTAAACCGGTGCATAACCTGCATGATCTTTTAACTTATGCTCGGTCATATTTCACTCAGCTCTGTTTTCAGTTTTCTTCCTAGATTAATAGCACGGCAGTTGTCTTCTTTCTTCTTCTACGTCTATTTACCCTCTCCACTTTCTGATTCGATCGATTGCCATGGCACTCTTTCAGGAAGCCAGTTACTTTTACTCTCTCTCCTGCCTCTGAATATCTCTCTATCTTTCTCTCTCTATTTCTCTCTCTCCCTTTCTTCCGAGATTCTGCGGTGTCTTCTACTGAATTGATCAATGAAGAGAACAGAATACGAGATGAATATGGAAGGGCGGAAAAAAGAGGGAAAGAAATTCTGAGATGATGAGCCGAGACAGGAATTTCACTTCTTGATTCTTCCCCCGGAGAAACTCTCACTCCCCACTCTCTTTCGTTCACTCTTGTTCTCTCCCGTTTACATATGTACATCCACTCCGATTCTCTCTTCACTCATTTCGTCTTCTCTTTCTCTCTTTACCTCTCTGTCTCTCCCTGCCTCTCTCTCTCTCTTTGTCTAGCTCTATCTCTCCCTCTCTCTCTCTCTCTCTCTCTCTCTCTCCCGCTTCGTGCACTTCATTCCGTTGTCCATTGTGTCTCCGTCTCAGTTCACTTTCCTCGCTCTTCGTAAACACTGCTTCCGGTTGCGCAGCTGTCTGCTTCCAGCTGCAGAGCATGACGCACAAACCGCTCTCGGCATCTTCCTCTTCTCCTCTGCTTCTCTGCCTTCCATTCTTCTCTCTTTCTCTGCCTCTCTCTCCTCTGTTCACCTGTGAGTGACTGAGAGAGGCTGGAAGTGGTGTCTTCTCAGTGTGAATGAGCTGCCCGCCAAGGTCGGCTGAGTAGCCTCGGGACACGGAGACATAAGCTGTGCTCACTAATTCTAAGCTTCTCTTTCGTTGCCGTCTGCTTCTCTTATTCTCTCATTTCATGATGATCTTCATGCAATCGCCAATTTCAAAATGCCTGTCAAGGTTACAGCAAAAGTTCTCTTTCAACTTTCGCTTTCACTCATGGCCATTGTTCTTAATTTGAGCAAGAACTCACGTTTGTTTTCCTGTTTTTGACCGCCTTTTATTTCGTAGCATTCTTATTGCAGCGTTGTGAGAATATCCTCGCGAGCGATTCGAGCCAACTCATTCTATTTGGAGAAGTGAGAAAGGGATTGTAAAAGAGGGATTTAGCTGATTGCTATGAGAGAGAAAAGAGAAAGAGGGAGGGAGAAGAGATAATGAGATATAGGAGAGAAGAGAAAGAAATAAAGCTCGGCTCTCATTTTGAGCTGATCAACACCGACATGCATCAAACTGTGAATAACATATTTTCTGTTTATCTTTCTTTCTTTCATTTTCCAGTGTTTTCTTTCGATCTCTATCACTTCATTGGCACGACAGTGGGGAGAATAATTGGTGGAAGTGAAAAGAGCGAGAGAGGAATAGAGGGAAAGAGACAAGGAGAGATCGAGAGAGAGAGAGAGGGAGAGGGAGAGGTTCATAGAGAGAAAGAAGCAGAGAGAGGGGGGGAGTACGCGTGCGGAAATGATTGCGCGATGGCGTTTCTGTGCCTCTGTGTACGCAATCTGGTCGCTGTCACCATTATTCTCCTTTTTCTATTCCGTCAACGGCACAGTCGACGAGATCTTTCTTTTACCCAGATCCTCTCTTCACTCTTTCTCTCTCACCGCTCTCTTCTTCTTTCTCTCACCGTCCTCTTCTCTCTTTCTTTCTCACCGTCCTCTTCTCCCTTCTCTCTCACCGTTTTCTCCTCTCTTTCTCTAATTCTTATTCTCTCTTCTCACTTCTTCACACGCCAATAAATAAACAGTGAACGAATAAAGAAAAGTGGTGGTAGCACTTTCACATTTTAGCCAGTTCTTTCTCTCTTGTACTCCCCCTTGGAATTCGACTACTTTACTCTCCTTCATGTAATGATCTCCCTCTTCTTTCCACTTTCTTCTGCTCTTGTTATGTTCACACTTCGCTAGTTGCATATGAGTAGAAAGAAATGGAATGAGAGAGTAAGAGAGCGAATGGGAGAAAGAGAATGAGAGAGAGATGAGAGAGAGGAGGGGGAGAGACGAGAAAGTAAGAAGTAGAGATTTGGTGGAGTCTCTTCTTCCATTGTGGTTGCCATTAGTTCTCTGCCCCACCTGTTACCCTCTCGACCCACTCGGCTCAAGAATGGAGTGCCCTGCCATCCCCCTCTAACAAGTATGGTGGTGAAGCGAGAATACTTCTGCGGTTTCGGGAGCCAGAGAGAGAGAGAGAGAGCTATAAAGAGAGCGAGAGAGAGAGAGCGAGAGAGAGCGAGAGAGAGCGCGCGCGAGAGAGAGAGAGAGAGAGAGAGAAAAAGACAGCAAGAATTCCTGACTTTCTCTCTCCCCTCCCTTCTCAACTGTCTGCCATTCTCTCGCTCTATCTATTGTAGGCGGCTGCCTGGACTCTTTTATAATATCTGCGCATTTTGTACATGCACTGGACACCCATCTTTGGGAGGGCGATGTAAAGAGAGAGTGAGAGAAAAAGAATAAGAGAGAGAGGCCGACCTCACACTCTTTTTCTCTGTTCAAATAATTTTGACGATTGGTGCTCACTTTTGAATTCCGCTTCATTGCCTGGCTGTTTTAGTTGATTCAGGTGGTGCGAAGAAGGAAAGAGTTGGGAATATTCATGCTAAAAGAGATGAAATAAACGATATAGAGAGAGTTATTGAATATTTATTGAGATAGAGAGGAAAAGAGCAAGAGAGAGAGAGAGAGTGCGAGAGGGCGAGAGAAAGGGAGCGAGATAGAGAGAGAGAGAGAGAGAGAGAGAGAGAGAGAGAGATGAATGGAGTTGGATCGCAGCTGGCTCCACTGTCGTCCATCGGTTGCTGCTTCAGTCTCCTCCATTCGTACTCGATAGGGCCATGCTTTTCACTGAGCCTTTGTCGTCTGTTCCCTCTTCCCGGCTCTCGCTCTCTCCCCTCTTCTCTATTCTGCCTTGGACTGCTCTGAAACAAAGGGTGCGATTCTTGCTTCTTGACATGGAAGGCCGGCAAGGGCAGCTTCCTCTTCCGACTCTTTATTCTTTTCTTCGCTCGCCATCACATACATTTTAGCCCCCGTCTCTGGATTCGGAAATCTCCACTAGTTCACATCTACTCTTATGTATATTATGAGTTTTTAGCGTAAAAAATTTTTCTTCATCTCCAAGCTTTCTTTTTCCTTTCCGCCTTTTCAATGCTTATGAATAGGAGAATTCGGGAAAGTTGAACAAGGATGGACAACGACGACGAAGAGAACGAGAAAGAGAGAGAAAGTGGAGAGACAGAGAGGGAGAAAGAGAGCGAGAAAGAGAGAGAGGGAGAGAGAGAGAGCGAGCGAGAAAGGAGAGTGATAGAGAGTGATAGCGGTGGAGATCAGAGAAATGAAAGAAAGATTCTAGAAAAGCTTGAGAGAAGAGCGGAGGGAGTGGGTCGGTTGTCTGAGCACATTCACAATTATCCATTGTCTTGCTCATGCCTCTGCTTCTATCTCTTTCACTCTCTTTCTCTCTTTTCCAGACTCCCCTTGAGGCATTCATGGCTCAAGAACTCCTGCCTCTCCCTCCTCATTTAGTCGTTGTTTGCGCTTCCTATCAGAAAGGATGAAGAGATAAAGAAGGGTCATTGTTGTCTTCCCAGCCAATCAGGGGCGACCCGGCTAAGGAATTGTCTTCTTTTCTTATTCCCTTCACTCATCAACACTTTGGGGTGCAAAGGAGAAGATGAAGAAAAGGGGGAGGGGTTGAGTTGTGATGTGATTCGTGGACGAGAGCGCTCACTTCGCGAGACTGTGGCACTACGCTACACTCATTCTCTCTCTCTCTCTCTATCTCTCTCTCTCCCTTCATCTTACTCTCTTTCTCTCTCTCTCTTCATCTTACTCTCTATCTCTTATCTCTCACCCGCTCTCTATCCTCTAATCATCTTGGCAACTGATCATTCACTCTCCTTCCTGCCAGCCCTTCATACGGTGTACACACTTCCATTCTCGTGTTGTCTGGCATTCGTGGTCTGTCTCCCATCTTCGCCTTTCTCTCCTTTTCCTTTCTCTCTCATTCAACCTCTCATTCTCTTTCTTTCTCATTCTCTCTCTCTCTCTCTCTCTCTCTCTCTTTCTCTTTCCTCCTCCAACCGCTATGCGGCTGTCATTTGCAAACGCTTTGAGTCTGCGAGACGACCAACAAGAATTTCTTCTCCTTCTCTGAAATGGTCGCAATGAGCGTTTTTCATGTTATTTTGCATGCTGCGTCTCTTTCACTCTCTCTCTCTCTCACTCCCTCTCTCTCTCTCTCTCTCTCTCTCTCTCTCTCTCTGCAGAAAGCAATGCATGCTCTGTATGGCCTGGGCGGAGCAGGGTCGGGAGTGGCGGATCCTCTGGTGCAGGCAGCGGCTGCGGCCGCTCTCGCCTGTAGCACCGATTCTGCCCTGACAGGTTCTCAATCACTTATTTACTTTCAAAAGAACTTTCTTTTTTTACATTAATACTGGCAGAAGGAACAATAAAGATAAAGAATACTTACAATAAAAAACAGAAATGGCTAAAGTAGCAAAGAATGGAAAAGTGAGCCAGACATAATTTAGATATAAAAGCATTTAGCAAAGACTGCGTGCCTTGCAGGCTCTCGAGATACAACTCTGACGAAGATCTTCGTGGGAGGACTGCCATACCACACGAGTGACAAGACCCTCCATGAGTACTTCGAGCAGTTCGGAGAGATCGAAGAAGCCGTTGTCATCACAGACAGGCAGACTCAGAAGAGTCGCGGATATGGATTCGTAAGTCTCCTTCCACTCTTTTCTCTAGCTACATATATTCAACTATCAAAAATGTAACGATTTTCAATAACTCGGTTATCTCTGCCCTTCACAGCCTTATTGTAATAATAGTAGCAGCGCCCACTCTATCAGCCATCTTTTCATATGGGGGAAAGGAAGAGAGAGAGAGAGAGAGTGAGAGAGAGATAGAGATGAAAAGTTTTGGAGACAAAAGCTGATGGTGGGTGCTACAGCGGCGACCCACCGGTTGATGATGCCATGTGGGAAGCTGAGAGGGAGAGAAATCAGGGAAAGGAAAGAGAGAGAGAGGGAGAGAGAGAGAGAGAGCGAGAAAGGAGTGAGAGAGAAGAAAGAGAGTCAAGACTTTACAACAAGGAGTATGCCTGGCCACCGCTGGCCGAGTTAGCAGAGGGGTACATTGTCGGCTGCTTCATCTCATATTCTCTCTCGCTCTATGTCTGTCTGTCTCTCTCTCTGTCTCTCTATCTTTTGTGAAGTGGCGAATACGCTAGGAATAGGCGATTGTAAATTGAGGGTTGGTGGATCAGGAGTACTCAGCTTGGATCGGATATCGACTTTTGGTGGATGTAGAAGGAGAGGATTGGGTGAGTGCTGGCACTTTCATCAGAAAAAGTACATTTATATACATGAAAAAACAAAAGGCGAAGAAGGAAAAAAAAGAGATTTTTACAGGTGACAATGAAGGACCGCGCGGCAGCGGAGAGAGCGTGCAAAGAACCGAATCCGATCATCGATGGCAGAAAGGCAAATGTCAATCTCGCGTATCTCGGAGCCAAGCCAAGAGGCAACATTCAACTCGCTGGTCAGCGCTCTCTTCTTTATCATTTCGGATAGGGTTTCGCGTCTTTATCACCGATTTCGTACTTTTCTAACTTGCCAAAGATCAAGCTTACAGTTAGAGTCAGAAATGTTTAGTTGTGTGGAAATGTTTTGATTGAAGCCCCTTCACATCGCATACCCTTTTTGCTGATCTCTCTGTTTTTCTTGCCCACCTAGATCTCAGCCGTTCAATCGTTCCTTCCAGTCTCTAAACTACCATAACATGCGTGAAGATGTGTTGTTGGCTGAGTTGAATTCCGCCTTCTAGAAGTAGTTGGATTGTCTGGAAGTGTCATGACGTTGCTTGGGATGGAAGGGGTTGATGAGAGTTGTGAGTGATGGAGTGAGTGTGCTCTTCCCTTCTTCAGCCCTCACCAATACGGCAGGCATGCAACTGCCGCTGCAGACTCAGCTTCAAGCACTCTTCCCTCCTCGCATCGGGTCAGTTCTTTCTTCCTACCAACTACCTCCCTACACACTCCTAGCCCTGCCAGTCCACCATACTAATGCTCTGCCTTGGCTAAACTCTTCTCTCTCTCTCTCTCTCTCTCTCTCTTTCTCTGAATCTGTTTTTTTTCTCTGATTGATTAGAATATGCTTTGACATTGTCGTTCTCTCTTCATCTCTCTGCAGAATTTACCCAAGGAAGAAGCAGAGGAGTTAAAGCAGACAACCGACTATGTCTGGGTGAGCTAAGCAAGATGAGTATTCCAATAAGAGTGTGACTGCTGCCTGCAGAATGAATGTTCAAACTTCCCGCTCTCACTCCTTCCACTTTTATCGATTCGATTTGGATTTGCTTCTTTCTTTCACGGTGAATAAGTTGAATGGTTTCGATTGGACGTCCTCTAATTATGCCCCCATAGTGGAAAAGGGGCGTGGCTTGCGTTTGTAATTTCCTTGCAGAGATTTCCTTCTGCTGTCTCTGTGTGTGCTGAGTGCTGGCGCTGCTTACCCTTTCTTCTTTCTTTATCCAGCACATCAAACCATTCCAATATCATTACTTACCATTCCAACATGGAAAGTGCCAGTTGTCTTCAAGAGCATTGCACATCTCGAATGGAAATCTGGCAGAGAGTTTAGAAAAAAACTATTTGTTAGCAAAGCCAATTAAAGGTAGAATAAGTGGGTGAAGGTCGAGAGAAATAATAATCGAAAAGAGGGTACTCCTTGCATAGGCAGCACCCACACTTTGCAGTGATCCGCAAATGGATTTGGCCTCTTAGATCAGTTTAGTTATATGTTTGGGTGAAGGTGTGCAATGGATGGTGTAACTGCTCTCTCTCTCTCTCTCTCTCTCTCTCTCTCTCTTTCTTTCTTTCTCTGTCTCTGTATACGTCTCTCTCATCCTTTTGTCTTTCACAACATCTCCGGCCGCCCTGGTTCTTCTTTTCCCTCTCCTCACCTTTTACTAATGATTTCGTGTAACCATGCTTCTCTTAAATTTGAAAAGGAGTGAACTGTGCCAGAAAGAGTCGAGTCATGTATGCAGTGGCATTATGAATTGCGGATCCTCTAGCTCCCCCTCTTTCTTCTCTTAAATCAATCAAAAGAGCTTTTTGGAAACACGCATTCTGTTTTGAATGTGAACACAGTAGGAAAGATGCAGAGACTGAGTAAGTCTTTTCTCTTCTTCTTCACTCTCGCCATCAACAAAACAGCACTGCTTCTTCTCTTCAGAAAGTCTCATTCTAATATTCTACTAATGATAAAAGAAGATAATGAATAAAAGGAGAATGCTGTGTTGTTGGTGAAAGAGAAGAGTGAATGAAAGAGGAGGAGAGAGAGAGAAAGAGAGAAGAAGGTGGAGAACTCGTTCCAGAATGCCTCAGCTGTACTTCCCGCAGCAGGCTGCGATGATGAACCCTCTGCTTGGACTGGGCGCGGCTTCCGCTGCCAACCAACTCCCTCATCTCGACTACTCTCAGGTGGCCACTCCCCTTCATGAGTGAGTACAAAGAGAGTGTAGCTGCAGGCGCTGGCAGCCGCGATGGCCGCGCAGGGAGGGGCGAGTGCTGCCTTCGCTGCCAACAATGCCGCTGCAGCCGCCGTCAACCCTGCCGCTTTCTTCCATCCTGCAGGTCATTACTTATGATGTTGTTGTTATCCGAGGTCCCTCCTTCTCTCTCTCTCTCTCCCCCTTCTCTCTCTCTCTCTCTCTCTCTCTCTCTCTTCTCTCTCCCTCCTTTTCAGTCAGCTCAGCAAGTCTAGACCAGTACACGGTGGCAGCGGCGGCAGCGGCGTACTCACCGTACTCGGCGGCCTCGTTCCCTTTCCAGCTCCAGTCCGCTCAGCTCGCTTCTGCTGCCGCGCAGTCAATTGAGCATCAGCGGGTGTAACTCAGCACCACTCTCTTCCCTCTTTCTTTCTCTCGCTCTCTTCCAGCTTTCTTTCTCTCACTCTCACTCTCCCTATCACTCATAATATTTCCACATTCATCCTCTTCCCTTACCATCTCTAATTCTCCCCTCTCTCAGTCGACAATATGATTCGCGCTGCCATGGCCTACGTGAGATTCTTGACTTGATTGCCGTGTCCTTCTCCCATCTGCTACCCTCATGATATTGAAAAGAAGCATAATGCCTTATGAATATTGCCAGTCTGACAGACCGATGAACAGCCTTCAGGCCAAATGCACTGTAAAATTTATTATCCGAAACTATATATTAGATGGTTTTGTCGCTCTTTCGCGTGTAGTACTGCCTTTGATTCCAGCATAGCAGACGATTAGCAAATATTTCTATCAGGATTCTGTCGTCAACTTTGCCAGTTGAATTCCCTCAAATCACTGAGGTTTCTCCTGAATCCATCCTACAATTAGAATTGTGACGCATTTATTAGTGGCATTTTATCAGTGTCCCAATCGCTTTCCATTTACCTTCTCAACAGTAAGTTTTCTCACTCTCTCTCCCTCTCTCTCTATCTTTCTATCTCTCTCCTCTTTCTCGCCCTCTCTCTCTTCTCGTTCTCCTTCCATCCCATACTCCTTCCATAGTCTCTCTCTTTTCTATTTCTTCACCAGTCCAAAGATGTTTCTCCAGTCATCTCTAGTTCCTGCCTCATATTCTCTCTCTCTCCTTTTTCGTTCATTCTAATGAAAATTTTCCATCCGCATCCTTAATTATTCAACAACGACTGTAAAAAAATTGTCCTTCTCATTTTCCCAGTTCACTATCCTTCTCGTAATTGTTCCGTTTTGCACAATTAGTCAGTCTCCTTTTAGATGTTGCCCAGAGTATAGAAAATCGTGCCACGAAAGCCGTACGGTTCAACTTTCAGCCTAAGAGTCCCACATAACGCGAATCTGGCATTTGCCTTGCATTTGCTGCATAATTATGTATGAATACTGATAAATTCAATTTCACAAGTTTTATCACCACTTGGCAAACGTTGAAAAACATCAAATATAGAGACAAAATTGCGCATAAACCCGTCATTTTAAATTAACAACTCTCAACGGAATTAATTAGCAGAAGGGCACCCATTCAAATTGGAATTGTTGGCGAGAATGGAAGACTTGAAAGAAGGCGATTAGAGCAATGAAGGGACCAGAATCTGACAAAAAAAAATCGTTACACGAGAAACTGTTCTTATGCCAACGACCCTTCTTTCCATTGCGGGAACCCATGTCAACGGAAAGTAAAGCTCTGTGTCCAAACAGTCGATTCCGCTTTTAACTATGCAGCTAAAACACAATTCTATCCCTGCTTATGTACAAATTTCTGTCAAATAACATTGGATGTACTTAGAAGAAGGAAACACCGGGGAAATCTTATGTACATACACACGTCCTCGGCAGATGCGAAATCCCTTTGAGAAGCAACGTCAAATTCAATCTTATAAAGCATGCACACCTCAGAATGTCTCTAAGGATGTCCACTGTCAGGTTGAGATTGTTAGTGAAAGCAGACTTGATGGGAAAGATACATGGAGAGCTTGGCCAATGCGACGACTGAAGTGTCCTCTGAGAGGGTTTCACTCTTCTCGTCTTCGTCGCGCTTCCTCTCTCGACTTGCCCAACTTTGTCTGCAAGTTCTTCTTCATGCAATCCCACTCAAAATTCACTTTTCTTCCATTCCCCATCTATTTCGCGATCCTACCTTCCTGATATTCTGCTAAAAAATTTTCTTTGCTTCAGCTGGTTGTTGAATAATACATATTATTCAACGACCAGATGAAGCTTAATAATTTTGTCTGAAAACTGAATAAAGTTTGAACCTCTCGGCAGATCCCCAAAGAGTGAAGAAGACAACGGGAAGAAGGGCAACGACTGCCGAAATTTCGAATACAATTGTCCAACCATGCGATGAACCCGCCCTGAACAATAGAAAAATAAATTCAGAGTATAGAAAGTGAAAGCACAATACAAAAGTACAAGTTTGGTAATACAAGCGGACTAGTGCTAATTATCACAACGACTTACGATAAGAGTCACTGATCACACTCACAATAACGCTTTTCTCATCTTTCTCTCTCTCTCTCTCTCTCTCTCTCTCTCTGTCTCCCTCCATTCTCTCTCTCTCTCTCTCTCTCTCTCTCTCGCTCTCTCTCTGTCTCCCTCCACTCTCTCTCTCTCTCTCTCCCTCTCTCTGTAGATCTCTTCCCATTACAACGCTGAAGGACTTACTCTGTTAGAAAAAAAGAGAGAATCTTGTTGAAGATAGCGACAACAGCAACAAAGGAGAAAGAGATGCCAGTGACTATTCCGGAGTAGGCGGGAGCCAGTTGGATCAAAGCAGTTTGTACTCCTGGCGTGTGCAGACCTGTGGAAACACTCCATCTTTATCACCATCTTATCATTCATATTGGGAAATTAAGAAACTTGAGGATTCTTACCAGCGAACGCATTTGCGAGACAAAGAAGAACGACTGAGATCGCTGGATGAGTAATGAAAGGAACCGCTCCCACGCAGAGACCAAGGCCGAGAGAGGCTAGCAGATTGAAGAACTGAGGGAAGAGGAGAGAGAGATAGAGAAGCAGAGAACAAGGAGAAGTTAGAGAGCATGCAAAACTAAGAGAGTGAGAGACCTTGCACGAGGCAGTCTTGGACAGTCGTTGTTTGGCAGTGAGAAAGGAAGCGACAGAAGAAGACAGCGTCTTGGATAGCCAGAGGGCGATCATTGGAAGGGCCGAGACTATTCCATTTGTTGTCGAATCCAAGTGAAGAACATCAGAAAAGTACTTTGGCAGCAGCTGAAACGACAACTTGAAGTGAATAGACATTCAGGGATCCTCTCACTCTTCTCTTTGGAACCTGCAGCATAATGACGAGTGGGTATTCGTGGCAGACGAGGGCAGCAACGGCCACAAAGAGAGGCCTTGAGGAGAGGATGGCCCTCCATGGCGGACTTCCCCTCTCCGTTCTCTTCCCCAGAGACTCCTCGGCGATCTTCCTTCCCACATATTCCTCTTCTCGCTTAAATATATCTTAGTTTATATTTATAATAAAATGAGCAATGCTTTTTTCAGTTGCGGAAATTAGGAAAGATAATGCAAAGAGAAATTCTAACAATACTGATGAAGAAGTGTTTGCTTGGTTTGTCAGCAGAGAGGATCGTCCAAATGACGAGAACAGTCGCAGCAATTACGGCTGCAATTAGTAAAATACATCGAAGATCGAGACAGCGAAAAACACACCAGAGAGATAGAAGATGGCTGGCCATCCTCCGAAGGAGTGGCTCGAAGATGAGCAGAGCATTCCGGCCAGAGGAAGAATAAGAAGAGTTCCTGAATATTTATAACTATCATGGTTCCCGGCATACTGTAGTCATCCACAGTATCTTTTAATTATTGATTGTGAATGAATTGAGAAAGCAGCCGAATCTTACCAATTTGACGTCCTCCAGTCACGAATCCAAGAGCAAAAGGCCGCTCCTGAAAATGAACATTTTATCGACAAAATGTAAAGAAGAGATTACTCGACAGCATACCTTTGGAGGAAACCATCTGGAAATCATTGATGAAGCAGATGGAAAGAGAAAAGCGTCGCTCATCCCAGCCATTATCCTGAAGAGGGAGAGAGAGGGTCAGAAAGAGAGAAAGAAACAAAGAGAGGTGGAGAAACAGAAAGAGAGAAGGATAGAAGGAAAGAGAGAGAGAAAGAGAAAAATAAAGAGAGAAAGAGAGAAGTAGAGAAAGAGAGACAGAAAGAGAGAAAGAAAGAATGGGAGAAAGATAGAGAGACAAAGAGAGAGAGAGAGAGAGAGAGAGAACAAGAAAGAGAAACCGAGAAAGAGGGAGAGAGAGAGAGGGAGAGAGAGAGAGAGCGAGAGGTGAGTCAGAGAGAATGGTTGAGACCAAAGTAA
>CALZFC010000252.1:2445000-2472500 GCA_945643635.1 Allodiplogaster sudhausi
AGGGATCGTAAATCAGCACATGAAATATAAAAGAGAGTCATAACAGCACGAGGCCACAAATTGGCATGAAACAACTAAAGAAACCCCTCCGGGGAAAGTTGTGATATTTTGGCAAAGAATGTTGACAGTGTATATATTTTAAACGGTATGAAAATCAATTTGTGCAGTCGAAATATCCATTCTTGCGGTTTGGAATAAAATCAGCCTGTAGAACCATTATAAACAAAGAGTATATCAGATATAAGAAGTCAGCGTTTAGAAGAGAGGGAGGGATACCGCTAAATTCCAAGCCCTTTTACTATCTCTGTGGCATGCACTACAAGGCGGTTCCTCTTTTCACAATAAAAAGGATGGAACGATAGAGAGAGAGGGAAGAGGGACGAGATAAGAGAGAGAGAGCTATAAAGAGAGAGAGAGAGAAAGACAGAGACAGACAGAGAGCGAGAGAGAGAGAGACAGCGAGAGAGAGAGAGGAGAGAGCGGACATGTCTGAGTGATCAGGGTGCTAGGTTCTAGGATAATCATGCCCCAATCGCTGATTGTCTCGGAGTGTTCGGACAACAAACAACGGAAACAGAGCAATAGAAAGAGAGAGGACGAGAGAGTTAGCGAGACGAGAGAGTGAGGGATACGAAAGAGAAAGGGAGACGAGAGATTAAGGGAGACGAGAGAGCAGCATGGAGTGAAAGAAAGAGAGAAAGAGAGTGATGGAGAAAGAGTAGGCGAAATATGAATGTGTTTTTTTCACTCAGATGATATTCCTTCTCCTCTTAGATTTTGTCCCGTTCGACCACAACGTTTGCGTCGTAAAAAAAATATGACATACTAAGAAGGACAACTAACCGAGAATAATAAAAAAATTATTTGAGTGTGATAAATAGAAATGGTCCGCTTCTTTCGCGAAAGGTCAACCGACCGGAACAACAAAAGGCAAGAAAATGAGAAGGAGATCCAGGTCACCACAACCTCTACGCTAACTCACAAGACAAGATGAAAGTCAACAGTGGCAACATTCAACTTGACAACATCTCCATCCCAATCTAAATGCAAATTACTTATGCCTGTCCTTTATTAAATTAGGAATGTATGAAAACGCAGGAATGAGTGACATCATGCGAATTGTTGCATAAGAACGAAGCAGAACAGATCAGGTCATACTGATACAGAAGAAAGTAATTGATGAGTTTAGTGATAATACGATTTATTGAGACAAGATGGGGGAGTCCAAGATGCAGGCAGGGAGATCTCTCAATGAAACTCAGAAAAAAATCGGGAGAGCGAAATAGAAAATCGTCTATATTCTCAACATGGGCAATCATAATAGTCATTGTTCGGGCAGTGATGAAGAGAGAGCGAAAGAGAGAGAGAGAGAGAGAGAGAGAGAGAGAGAGAGAGAGAGAGACAGGGGGTGAGAGAGAGACAGAGACAGAGACAGAGAGACGGAGAGAAATAAAGAGCGAGAGAGAGAGGCCGGGGTGAGAGAGAGTCTTAGGGATTGAGAGAGACAGAGGGCACTTAGAGACGGTAGAGCATGAGAGAGAGAGAGAGACGATAGCGAGAGAAATAGAGAAAGAGAGAGGTCGAGAGAGAGAGAGAGACGAATGCGAGAGAGAAAGAGCGTGAGAGAGGGAGAGATTGATTGCGAGGGAATTTTGCGAATGTCACATTTGAAAACGGCCATCAGACTTTTGTTATAAGTAGACAATCGAGCTATCCATATTCTACTATCCACAATAGAAAAATAATATGAAATATCATTTTGCTCACAGTTTTGCCATATAGAAGAGTAATAAAATTCTTCTTGGTATGTATTGGTAAAATAAAAGAAGTAAAAAAGAGAAGTGAGAACCTGAGGCGTGACTGATTGACTGTCATGAGGCTGCGCAAAAAGGAGATCGCTCAGAGTTCTCGTAATTCTCAGAAAACAATGACAATCACGCGCATTCTTGGCCACGTTTTTGTTGTTGTTGATTCATCTCTAATTTTGGGAGATTCTTTCTCTGGTCTTCTCAAAGCGGCTGTCCCTCCTCCTTTCCTCATTTTGTGCATCTCACACATTCAAATACGTTTGAACCAATCGATAAACTATCATGCATACGCTATAACTGTTAGAAAGTGACAGTTCGCAATTCGTTGCTTCACTTTTCATAAAGACCCCTTTGTTACAGAAAAAAGTGGATAAATAGTTTGATCAATTGGTAAACTTGTGTGCATTTGACAAGGAACATTTACATTTGTGCTCCTGTCAATGGGAATAAAATATTGCAAATTGCTGGTTAAAAGAATCGCAAATCTGCTTCTTACACTTCCCATCACTAGCCGGCAGTCAAATGCATATACCATTCGCAGAGGCTGGGCCTCCTTCCTTATCTTCCCCTCTCTCTATCTGGGCCACTTTCTCTATCTGGCCCTCTTGCTCTATCTGCCTCTCGTCTCTGTATGCCTATTTGTGTCTCTCTCCCTCTTTATATGCCTATCTTTCTCTATCTGCTTCTACATGCCTCTTTGTGTCTCTGTCCCTCTCTCTATGTCTCTCTCGTTCGGTCGCTCTCCTTATCTCTCCCTCCCTTTCTCTCTCTCTCCCCCCTCTCTCTCTCTCCCGCTCTCTCTCTATCTCTATCTCTCTCTCCCAGGAATTCTCTCAGGAGATGTCAGCACAGTAGCAGATGGTTTCTCAGCCGTTTTTTGCTTGCTTTACTCTTCTAGATAATCTGGACAAAATCCCCAATTGGTTCTATATCCATAAAAGGCATAGCAACCTTCTGATGTTTATTCCTGAATGACAGTCAGCTTCGCTGTTTCGCTTCTCTTTGATCTCGTAAATTAGAGATTAGCTGAGGGAAGACTTCGGATGAGTCAGATTGCCGTCCAAAACGTTATTTTCCACTTGTGAGATAGTGGATAATTAACATGCTGTTTGGTTGCTGCCGAGAAGAGCGCATGATCTCGAATCCGTATTCGGTGCAAACAACATTCACTTAATGGAAAGTCGACCTTTGCTGCGTCCTCGATTAGTGCGTACATTAGAATATCTTGTAATCCTGCGCGTTCTCTCTCTCTCTCTCTCTCTCTCTCTCTTTCTCTCTCTGCCTCATTCTATCTCTTTCGCTTTTCTCCCTCTACCTCCCTCTCTCATTTTCCACAACTCACTCCTTCTCTATTCCATTAAATCCAATTTTCGCTATCTTCCCCTAGAACTCCCTGATAAGCGATCCAAGAAGAGAAGTGCATACGACAGAGGCTTCTTAGACTTATTTTTGTGCTTCTCTGCGCACTCTCTTCCTTGCACGGTCTCTCGTGTCTCCTCTGGCTTCGCAGATATCCGAGATTGCTTGATTCACTGACGTGTTGATCTCAGCTTGCGCAAGAAGCTAATCTGGAGGCGGGTTGCCTCTCTTTTGCTTATAAAAGAAGGAGAGGCAGAGGCAGAATATCACAAATTCTAATTGGCACTTTCCTTCTTCTATTCCCTAACTTCCTTGTTCCTTTCACGATGTTCTTCTTCAGTTTCTTTGCTTACCAAAGCTGCTGCTAGTAATGGGAAGTCGCGTTGAGTCTCCGGAGAATCTTCTTGAACGGGCCATTCACGCCAACCCGAATGATCCCTTCGCCTGGCATATTCTTGGTGCGTATTCATCATTGCAACCTAGTGATGGGAGGCCCTCTTGGGCTGGGCCCAACCGTACGACAAAGCCATAACATTATGGTTTTTTTTTACTTGGTTGGCTGGGCCAAAAATTTAAGCGCCCGAAAACTGCGGGGCCTGGCTGGCCCGGCCCAAAAATTTTAGGCCTGTTTGCATTTATTCCTACCTTTTTATTTTGACTTTATGTAGTACCTTAATACACCATCTAAACAATCTATAAGAAGATGAAATATGATGGATCCCTCGCAGGCGTCCGCTGCCACTCTCGCCAGTGCTACGACGACGCCTTGAAGTGCTTTGAAAAGGCCGAATCCATCAAGGTCGAATTACAAGAATTATTTACTATGAAAAAATAATGGCTAAAGTTGTGAGAAAGAAATGACGAATGCATTCAAATTACATGTGTAATATCACGCATAAAGAGTGATCTGTTGATGCAGAATGGCTTCTCTGCCTCGAATCAGTACTACATGGCTTCCTCCCTGAAGGAACTCGGCCGCCTCGATGACTGCATCCGAGTTCTTCTCTCTGCAGTCTCGCTTCCCGCCAGAAACAACATCGACAAAAAGGTTTCTCTCTTTCTCGTTGCTCTTCATCAACTTATGCTTGAAGAGGTGCAGAGTTTGTAAACGATTTCTGATTTCTGTTTACACATTTACAATATACATACATACATACATATGTATCTGTGTAAACATAAGTCTTTTATGCTATATATATTAAATTAACTTCAAGTTGTTTTATTATTAACTTTATTAAGGGAAAGAGATGCGCTGCCCAGCTGTTGTCCCAACTGCAAAAGTCATAGTCGTCCGAGTATCGTCTTCTCTTCTATTCATGTAATATTGCATATCTTTTTAATCTGCGTGAGATATCTTAAAATGAAATTCTTGTAATTGCATTAGAAAGTTCCTGGTAGTTTTGATGTTTGAGTAGAGTTGTTAGTGTGACTCTGCCCACCCTCCACCCGATACTGTCTCAAATTTCATTTCTCTCTAAATCGTCACTTCTCAATTCCAGTATCAGTGCTGCACTTCCACATCCATCTGATATTAGTTCCTTCTCTCCCAATACGTGTATGTTATTTGTTTATATTTTTCTCCCTACTTGTATGTACAGCTTATCGCGAATAAATTATTGTGCATTCTGGAAAACATTCTTCACGTCATTTTCTAAATGTAATAACTGACTATCTACCATAGTGAAAAGGAGTACCTTTTAACAAGAGATTAACAGTGATTATATGGTCGTCTATCTCCCACATAACCACGATTACCCTTCCAAATGTGTACCTTACACCACACACAATAGTAACACTTTATCGACATAGGTGCTCCCAACTGGGTCGAGAATAGAGTGTGGTTAAACAATGGCATGACAAGCAATGGAATGACATGCTACAATAGTGGAAACTGAAAAGTCCTGAAAATGAAATGAAGAATTTATTAAATCTGAAATGGGAAGGCGAAGGAGGAAAAATCTGAAAAGCTGAACACCTAGGCAGGCCTGACGTACTTCCCTCCTCGAAGTGGAGAAGTCTCAGAGACAGCCTAATGAAGAATCGATCTGCCAAGTTCTGTAATTATCTCTCACTCTGACTACCGTAACCATAATCGGCTCTTACAGTAATCCCCTGCTGTCGGAAGCTTTATCTCTTCATTTTATAAGCCACTGTTGCAGGACAACCAATGAATATACTGTAAGGGAGGGAGGGTGGGATCCCTCTTCACAACTCAATCGTAGAATGAAGCGTCTCTCCAAAAGAGACGCCCTTATACTAAACACCTACCGTACACAATAACCTCTTCAAGAGGTTTCCTTATTCAAAAACTGGCAGCATGCCAACATGGTGTCGGTCCACCTCCGTAATGGTAATCCACAATTATATGGTCGTCTATCTCCCACATAACCACGATTACCCTTCCGAATGTGTACCTTACACCACACACAATAGTAACACTTTATCGACATAGGTGCTCCCAACTGGGTCGAGAATAGAATGTCGAAAGTATCCTTTTAGATGCTGATGAGGGCATTGTGCATCTCAGAGTAGACAGTAGTTGGATTCCTTCCAGTCCTAGAGCCTTCAGTTCTGCCAATGTGTCTCACTGCTCCCGGTGTAGGTCACCACTTCCTGCTCGACAAGTTAGCTATATTCGAAGATATCCGCCGCACTTGAGGTTAGTTCAAGTCGAGGTCTCTGTCCTAGGAAGCATGGTTCTCTAAGATCCTCAATAGCTCCTAACCTCACGGCCTTAACAATTTCACCTGGGATTGTTCCAAAGAACTAATCGAAAATCTACCACAGTAAACTTCCCGTTGGATCAATGCCGGCCCTGTGCTTACTCTGCAGTTCTTATGTAACTCAACAGTTCGTACTGGAGAAGGATCCTCAAGAAAATACCATGTAAACCTTTCTATGTATATCTTCGATGCCTGGCCCTCTCTTGTATGTACTGGCTCAACAACATATGCAAACTTTATGCAGTGCTCTTAAATAACACGATTATTGCCCTAAGGAGGGCCTTTTGGTTCTGGTAAAGCCCGAGAAGCAAATTCTTTCTTTGTCTCCGGAGGACTTCTGGAGCCGAGCGCCGGAGCATCTTAAGGAGTCGGACCTACGAGATGATGATACAGGAGAGCAGCTTGCTCGGATCCTCGCGGAAGGCGATGTCAGCCAGCTCAGAGACATGCGTGCCCGAGCCCCGACAGCCAAGAGAAGTACACGATCTTCTTTCCCTGCAACCAACGTAACTTGAAAACAACGCATTCACTCTGCCACGGTGGCAACCGGTAAACAGGCCGAGAAGCTGATTAATCCTAGTATCCGGAATACTTTCAGGCAGAATACCGGGGTATAGAAAGATTCAGACCTGCATATGCTGACACCGGGGAAGAGCTTGCTTGGCTATTCGTCCAAGGTCCAGAGAAGGCCAGGCCACCAGCCCACTGCAAAAACCATACTACTAAGAAAAGAGGCAATAGATCAAAGGCAGAATGTCTACCACACTCATATGAGCAGATAATGTAATCTGCCAGTTAATATTCAGGATACTTAGTCCCATTTTTCTATCAGAGTTGACCATATACTCAACGCCACGAAGTTGTCCGCTAGAACTGTTCCCGTGGTAAGTTACCTAGCCCCACTGTTGATTTCCGTTTGCGGAATCCACTTACCCATCAAGGGGAGAGGCGTCCTGCCAGTCGGGAGGCCCGAGGCCACTCGCTGCGAGTTGCTCTTGGATAGAGCGAAGAAGACCTGCAAGCAACGTTACTTGAACCAGGCAAAATAAGTCCAATTGTATACTTGTATTATAAACTTATGAGCAGAAACTGGAATCTGCCAGGTAATGTTCAGACTATTTAGTCAACTTGTTGTTAAAAGTAAACCCGTCTACTCTTAAACGAAAGATGCCCGGTATGACCTTCATATCTGCGAGCTGCAATCGCCGACCATTTATGAATACACGGATAATAATAATCATAATCATCAGTGAATCTAACCTGAGTCATGGCGTTCAGGACTGTTTTCCGAACAGTTGGAATTTGCTCCAAAGTCGCGGCATCCAGCTAATCACAGTCTCGTCGTCACTTACAACGTCGTCATCCATCCTTTCTACAATCAACAGATACCTTCTCTTAAAGCTTCCCGTTGAGGGTAATCCATCTATCCACTGGAGGGAGAAATTGTTACTTCCCGGCTGAGGAATCCCTTTCCCCAAAGGGGGAAGGTGTCACTGGGGATTCCCGGCTGAGGAATCCCTTTCCCCAACGGGGGAAGGTGTCACTGGGGATTCCCGGCTGAGGAATCCCTTTCCCCAACGGGGGAAGGTGTCACTGGGGATTCCCGGCTGAGGAATCCCTTTCCCCAAAGGGGGAAGGTGTCACTGGGGATTCCCGGCTGAGGAATCCCCTCCCCCAAGTCTCAACTGAGCGCAGTGAGGGGTAACCCAAGTCTCCTCTGAGAGCAGTAGGTAGAGACAAACAGAAACAGAGAGAATATAACTGCTACCTCGACAGTAGAACTCGAAAAACAAACCTTGTCCATCGCTCTCAGCATAGGACGCCTCCATCTCAAGCAGCGAAAGATCGCACGGCTCCGTCCGACGCTAGAGAGGCTCGGGAGGCATCGGGCCGCTGTTAAATCAGCCGCCCAGCATGACGCCTTTAGCCAGTCGCATACCTCTCGAACGCTCGAAAACGCAAACGAAACTGCAATCAAGGTAAAACGAATAAGCCTTAAATGAGAAGGATTGATAACCTGGAAAAAATTAATTAAAATGGAACCGCTTTACGCGGATGAAGCCACAAACGTAAAATAAGCTTAAAACGAAACATTAAACATACCACACCCTTCACGACTCAATCGTAGAATGAAGCGTCTCTCCAAAACAGACGCCCTTATACTAAACACCTACCGTACACAATAACCTCTTCAACGGGTTTCCTTATTCAAAAACTGGCAGCATGCCAACATGGTGTCGGTCCACCTCCGGAATGGTAATCCACAATTGGCTGCTGGTGAGCATCTGAGAAGTCTCCTTTAAATGGAAAGGAACAATGTATTGTGCGCAGTCGTTATTTTGCGCAGTGTTCTGCCTCTTTCCTTCACTCCGCGAGGCTGCCATCGAATTTCGCAGACTCGCTTGGGGTGGGGATGCACTGAGTGGGCCAGAGTCTCTCTGCTTCTTCTTCAATTCTCTCTGTCTCTCTATCTCCCTCTCTCTCTCTCTCTCTCTCTCTCTCTCTCTGTCTCTTTCTCTTTCTACCCTGGAAAGAGTCTCCGGAAATGGCTAGCCAACGGCGCGCACCCAGAAATCGTCCAAGTCTTCTTTTTTCTTCCTCCGAAGTATGCGTCAATTTCAGTTGAATCCAAGAAATTTCTCAATTTCAGATGTAGATATTTAAGGTATCTTAGGCCTTGATGAATTTACACTTGAATCGTCTCCGTTTGACTTTTCGTTCCTGAAAGCAATTCCCGGTCTAAATTCTAAACTTATGTAGATCGATTGCAGCCGCATTCAAAGTCAATAAAAACTGGCAACTTTGAAGAATGCAAAGTTGTCAGTTTCTTCCCCGCTGATTCATTCTTACAGTGACAAATGCTTTCAAGTGCCAAGTCACTCTACGAAATGATAGACGCATTCGTAGTTCTGTGATTGCGCAGAACTAGTTCCTTGACGCGTCCCAGGTTTCACAAAGGGCGATGCATCCGGCGCTGTCCTTTTGCGGTGCTTTCTTCGATTGTTTTAGCCTTCTTTGTTTCTCAGTGCCCTCCATGAGTGGATGAAGTCGTTTATTCTGTGTTAGAAGGAGAGCAACAAAAAGGAGAGAGAAATGCCAAGGTGTCTCATGCTTCCCATCCATATCCCTACCCAGCCTCGTCTCACTCTCTCTCTCTCTCTCTCTCTCTCTCTCTCTCTCACTCTTCGTTTCCTTCCCCTTCCCCTCTCCCCCTACTACTCGTTTACTCCTCTCTCCACTTTCTCTCTCTTTTCGTGCCAGGCTCAGCCCATTCCTGTTATCATGTTCCATGTCCTGTCCCTATCGCTTTCTTCTCTTTCTCTTTTGTTATGAATGTCCATTTTGATTCTCGGCTTTCCCGATCACCCATTTTTCGTTCTGACTCAATTGATTAAGCGGAAAACTTGGCCTGAAAAGTGGTGACTCACCTTCTTCTCTATTTCGACATGCCGCTCCATGAGACATCTCTTACAGTTCATTGTTGTGGCCTTTTTCATTCAGATTTTAAGCGCTTGCTTGTCTATTGGCATTTATCTTGCATGGACCTTCTGTTGTTTCTGCTATGTTGTCGCAAAGATGTTGAACGTGTTTCTAATTCAGATTTAAAATTTGCATGCCGTACTAAGGGAGAAGATCAAAGATGTCGTGGGCGAATCAGGGCATGCAAGCCCTTATTCCCATCATCAACCGTGTTCAGGTAAATCTTTCTTTCACTTAAACACATTTTTATCCGTCTGTTGAATTAGGTTGTGCATACGTTATTCTTCAAATGCAAAAGTTGATTCTTCTGATTCCTTTAAGGATGCTTTCACTCAACTCGGCCAGTCTGTCAACTTCGAATTGCCACAGATTGCAGTTGTTGGTGGCCAGTCCGCTGGAAAATCTTCCGTCTTGGAAAATTTTGTTGGGAAGTCAGTCGTACCCTTTGTTTTCTCTTTACAATTTTTTTTGTAAATTCTGTTTTATGGGATATGGATGCTATAAATTTTTATTTTCCGTCGATTTTTTTCCTTGTCAGGTTTTCGTTGTGATGTTGGCTTATTTTGGCTTGAGGGGGAGGTGGAATGGGAGAGATCGATGGCCTCGCTGGAAAAGCCTTGCGCCTTAGGGGGAGGGGCTGAGTTTGTCCGCCGCATGGGTTTCGCGGCCGAGTGTGGGGAACGAGCACTTTTTCTTATCTCATTCCTTCTCTCTCTTTCCCTTGTCTTTGCTTTCCTTTCTCTATTCTTTTCCGAAACGCTCACACGACCTAAGTTGAAGAATCTCTCACTCTCTCTCTCTCCCGAATATTGACATTTTTCCCCTCCAGCATCTTTTGCGGAGACCAAGTTGGTGAGAAGCCCTGACGGGAAGAGTACATCTAAATTACACGAGCAGCAACCGCTGGGGAGAATACATTATAGATTCATGGGAACTGCCCCTCATCTTCAGTATTCTACATCGCTAAAGCTGCTGGGTCCTTTAAATTGTGTTTTGCAGGGAATAAATACCACTCTCGACTGCTTTTTAATTGGTTGGGGTAGAAAATTTGGAGCCCAGAAAGCAAAATGGATAATAGAAAAGCAGAGTTTGGACGTCAGAATCGAGTGGGGTTTGACTATGGGAGGCTCAGAATTTGAGTGTGTCTGTGAAATAGACAGTTGTTTACTCCTGGTTTTGGTTCAACTTGTTGGTTTGACATTGGGGAGGGGGCAAGAATAGGATCTCAATGAAGTCGCTGTTCGATGCGAAATCTGTTCGATCTTACTAGAACCATTTTGCCATTTCAGTCGAATTACATTTGGGAGGCAGTTTCATGGAAAATAGGATAAATGAGGTTTCTTGCAGGGATTTCTTGCCTCGTGGTTCTGGAATCGTGACGAGGCGACCGCTGATTCTTCAGCTAATCCAAGACCGGAATGGTTACTCATTATTACTCAAGACAAATATGTAAGATTCATACAAATACTTTATACAGTCGTCATATATCGAAACAAAGTTTCATTTTTACGAGGTTTTATTAAATTTTGTATATTGTAGAATATGCGGAATTTCTGCACAAGAAGGGTTACCGCTTCACGGACTTCGATGCCGTGCGGAAAGAGATTGAAGATGAGACGGATAGAGTGACTGGCCAGAACAAGGGAATCTCCCCTCATCCCATCAATCTTCGAGTCTTCAGTCCCAATGGTAAGAACCATCTTTCATTCCATTTATCTTTCTATTTCGAATGGAAATGCAAGCTAACCCTCTTTGAGTGTTGAACCTGACACTGATCGACCTGCCTGGCCTGACGAAGGTTCCCGTGGGAGATCAGCCGGCGGATATCGAGCATCAGATCCGAGAAATGATCTTGACTTACATCAGCAGGGAGACTTGTCTCATCCTCGCTGTCACTCCCGCCAATTCGGATCTCGCCACTTCCGATGCTCTCAAACTCGCTAAGGTAAAAAAAATTTTAAATTATTTATTTCTCGTCTTAAGTATTTTCCTTAAAATTCCTCCCTAATTGCTCTTTTACATAGCAGAATCCATTTACTTCTCTAGGAAGTGGATCCGCAAGGCCTTCGAACCATTGGAGTTCTCACGAAGTTGGATCTTATGGACGAGGGAACGGATGCGCGAGAAATCCTGGAGAATCGGCTTTTCACTCTTCGGTTTCTTTCTTATTGTTGTATTTGCATCTTCTTTAGATTATCACCAGGCACAGAAGAGCTTTCATTTTTTTTGTTCAAAAATTTTCGAGGCATAACGTTTTTTCCCCCTAAATGGCAGATTTCCTTCATCTCATTCTGTATATTTACCCTTATAATTTGCAGCCGTGGCTACGTGGGAATAGTGAATCGATCCCAGAAGGACATCAACGGTAAGAAGGACATCCGAGCAGCGCAGGATGCGGAGCGGAAGTTCTTCATTTCTCATCCTTCTTACCGGTCAGACTTTACTCTTTCCTCGTATCTCTTTTACCAATCTCACTGTTCTTCCTGGTTGCAGTCACTTGGCAGACCGTTTGGGCACGGCGTACTTGCAACAGACACTCAACACGCAACTCACCAATCACATCAGAGACACCTTGCCGGCCATGAGGGACTCCCTCCAGAAGAAGCTCTTCTCCATGGAAAAAGATGTCGCCGAATTCAAGAACTTCGTGCCCAATGACCCCAGCAGAAAGACCAAAGCACTCATGCAGTCAGTCAACGAGAGAGAGGGAGAGAGAGAAGGTGATAGAAATGATGGGAAAGATAATCATTTGAGGATGGTGCAGCAGTTCACGGCAGACATCGAACGAAGCATAGAGGGATCGGGCAACAAGGTTGTCTCCAGCAACGAGTTGAGCGGCGGTGCTCGAATCAACCGACTCTTCCATGAGAGGTCTTCCTTCTCCTCTGCTTTCTTATCAAGCAGCCTTCGTTGTTGTGCTAGCCTGTCTTTTTAAGGTTTCCATTCGAGATAGTGAAGATGGACATTGATGAGAAGGAAATGCGCAAGAAGATTCAAGTCGTGATCCGGAACATCCACGGAATCAGGTTTGTCTTCTTCTTTTTATCATTCAGTCATGATTCTGTCACTTCAGAGTCGGTCTCTTCACCCCCGATATGGCCTTCGAGATGATTGCGAAAGAGCAGATCGCCCGTCTCAAGGAGCCCTCCCTCAAGTGCGTCGATCTTGTCGTCAACGAACTCGCCGCAGTCGTACGCCAGTGCGCAGAGTCGGTCAGGAAACATCTTCTACTTACTACTATTCTTCTCCCTTTGGGATATATCCTCCGCCCTCTCTCTCTTCACTCCTCACTCTCTCTCTCTCTCTCTCTCTCTCTCTCTCTACCACTCTGTAACTCTCCTCTCTTAATGATCTGCTTGTAGATGATGCGCTACCCTCGTCTGCGAGATGAGCTGGAGCGTATTGTAGTGACAAACATGCGCGAGAAGGAGGCTGCAGCCAAGTTCCAGATCGGACTGATCGTAGATTACGAACTCGCTTACATGAACACGAACCACGAGGACTTCATTGGATTCTCCAAGTTTGTACATTTTAAATTGGCTGCTTTTCGCTTGTTGCCTTTGGTTAGTTGTTTAGTTCTTCATGATTCATCTTTTCCAGTGCTGAAGCAAAGGCTTCTTCTAACCAGTCGAAGAAGAACCTTGGCAATCAGGTCGGCTTAATGTCGTTTATTTCCTTCATCTATCCTACAACCTTTATATTGCTACTATTCTTTCTATCTTTTACAACACCTGAACGTTCTGAGTATTTAGGTTATTAGGAAAGGATGGCTCTCGGTGAACAACATCAGCTTCGTGCGGGGCAGCAAGGACTGCTGGTTCGTGTTGACTTCCGATAGTCTCAGCTGGTACAAGGATGATGAGGTGGGCCTGGCGCTCTTCTTCTTTCTCTCTGCTCTCTTTCATTCTCTCTGCTCTCTTTCTTTCTCTCTGCTCTCTTTCTTTCTTTCTCTCTGCTCTCTTCTCTCTTCTTGTTTCTAGGAGAAAGAGAAGAAGTACATGCTTCCCCTGGATGGAATCAAACTACGCGATCTGGAGAGTGGTTTCATGTCTCGCCAGCACAAATTCGCCCTCTTCTATCCCGACGGAAAGTAAGCAATCATTTCTCTCCTTACTCCCCCCCCCCTTTTTTCCCCATCCAGCCAAGCTCTTGTTCATCTCTCTTTCGATCTCTCACTCCCCTCATTTATATTCCTGCTGAGAAAGCGATCTAGAATATATGAAAGGTGAAAAAGTTTGCTGCATTTCAGTGCGTAAGTCCTTTGACGGGAAGGTGGAGGATCTGAAGTTTGACTTCTTCTTTTTCTGTTTCCCTTTCCGCTTGCCACCTTTCCTGACTTCTACCATTTCCCCTCTCTTCTCTTCTTAACTTCGATTTGCAACTTTTATTTAAAATATAATGGCTATGCGTATACGGGAACGAGTATGAGTGTTCAATTACCCTGTCTATTTTTTCTTCTATTCTAACAAGAGATGATTTCAGGAAGTAAGTTGATCTGGTTCTCTTCTCTTCTCCAACTAATCTCTCATTCTCTCTTCCCAGCCTAGCTCAGATTCATTCTGAGAAGGCCAAATGTATGTTTTGCTTGCGGAAGAAGATGCTCTCCTTCCGATTCTGTCGTGCAGTGTTTTGGTTGTGTGCCTGCATTGGCTGGAGAAAGAAAGTGAGAGAGAGAGAGGGATAGAGAGAAAGACATAGCTGAACAAGGTCCGGTGCAGGACTCCAGGCCGGGGGGGGGGGGGGGTACAAAGCCGAAAAATCACTTTTTTGGTAAAAATACCCTTTCTTGTGGAAAAAGTTCCGTTTTTCAAGCAAAAAATGCTTCATCTGGGGGGGGGGTTCAACGGAATTTTGAGCAGGCCGGGGGGGGGGGGGGTACAATACGGCGCATGCGCCGCCCTTATTCAGCATTGGAGAAAGAGAGCGAGAGAAAGAGAAGAAGGGGAGGGGGGGGGTTAGTCAACGCACGCCTCGTAGCCTCTGTTGTTCCATTGTGCCAGATAGGAAACAACCACCGTAAGAAGCAGACTTCCCCCCAGATTGATCACAATTCTTCGGTCCAACTGCTTCATCTCTTCTCCCTCTGTCGCCACTCTTTCTCCCATGTTTTCTGTCTTCTCTTTTACCTTCTTCTGCCTTCCCTTCTCCTTCTTGTTAACTGTGTCCCTCTTCTTTCTCTTTGCGCTTCTCTATACCCTTTCTCTCACTTCTCTTTTTCCCATAATGCCATAACTCCCTCCATCTCTCATCCTAGAAACATCTACAAGGACTACAAGCAACTGGAGCTTGGAGCTAACAACTTGGATGAGGTGGATGCGTGGAAAGCTTCTTTCCTTCGTGCTGGAGTCTATCCTGAGAAGGTCAAGGCGCCCGAGGATGAGGTGCGTTTCCCCCCAATTTACCCATCAAATAGAAGGTTTTTCGCTCTGTGATATCTTCTTCATTTCAGGAGGTCAGTATTCTCAGAGCCGTTGGTTTAAGAAATAATACTGGTAATGTGGTTGTTGGAGGAATGTGGTAGTTGTGTTGTGAATGAATGAGACAAATGGTTGAAAGAAGAATGCGTTGTATTTAGACATCCGATCCCCTGGAGGATACATCCTCGATGGATCCTCAGCTGGAAAGACAAGTCGAGACCATCCGGAATCTCGTGGACTCGTACATGCGAATCATCACCAAGACGATCAAAGACCTTGTCCCGAAGGCAGTCATGCATCTCATCGTCAACCAGGTATTTATATCGTTCATCTTATATATTCTGCTCATTCCAATAGATCATATAAGTATAAAGAGTTGCTATTATTGATCTGAGTGAGAAGTAGGGAGGTGCTTTCCTATTAAGGTGTCCGCCTTCGTCCGTGAGGAGTTGTTGGCTCATCTTTACCAGGCCGGAGATACGGTATGAAGGGATTCAATGTCCTTTTTCCTGCCACCTTTCTCCCAACCCGTGATTCCTTTCTCTATGAAACAGTCTTAAATGTGTTGTACTTTGCCAGGATGCAATGATGGAAGAGTCGGCTGCGGAGGCACAGAAGAGGGAAGAGATGCTGAGGATGTACCACGCTTGCAAGGAAGCACTCAGAATCATATCTGAGGTAGGGACACTCTCTCCCAATCAGGTTGACAACTCTCATTTGGGATCTCCAGCCAACCAAGACTCTCCCCAGGTCAATCTGAACACGATCGGAGAGATGCCCCCTCCGCCCCCTCCAATGGACTACAGGAATGGCCCTCCAGCTGGAGGGATGCCCGGGATGCCACGACAGGCTCCGCCCCCTCCAGGGGGTCGTCCACCCATTGGCGGCATGCCCATGCGTCCTCCGGGTGGACCGGGAGGCCCACCCCCTCCGGGTATGCGTCCCGGTGGTCCTCCGATGCCCCCGGGCAGTGGTGGCTTCCCACCTCCTCTCGTTCCGACGTCAGTTCACTTCGTCTCCCTATCGTTCTCTCATCATTCTATTCTCTCCTCACTCTTTCTTCCCTTCTCTCTGTCTTTTCTCTTCTCTTAAGCACATTATAATTTACTGCTGCTAATTGATCCCATGATGAGTTGGAATGCACGTCTTGGACCCATCCATGATAACCATGAAATGGAGAGTGAGTGCGTTGTCAGACGGCCGGGCCCTGGAGGCCCCCCTCCTGGGATGATGGCACCCCCTCCGGCCGGAGCTGGCAGTGGAGGAAGCTCGCCAGGGGCACGCTGAGGGGAGAGGGAGTAGAGAAGAGAAGACTCGGCCAAGGGTAACTTGCTCATTCTCGTTGTGTGGACGTGCTTCGTGGTTGTCTCTCAGTTCTTGTGCTAGCCAACCACATCCCTGGCATCCTTCTGCTCTAAAAATCACCCGGCTTTTTTTTTACTTTTAATTAAGTTTTGGAAGCGGTTTTATGGCACCGTTTTTAATCTTAAAAGCCTTGGGAAGACCTCTTTTTCACAGTCTGTCTTTCTCGGGCACAACGAGACTCTTCGTGGAATGCCTTCTTCGGTTGCTTAGCGGTCTCTTAGATTGTGTAGTGCATTGCATGCAAAGTGAACCAGACCCGCCAAGAGATTCACTTTCTAATTTCAGAAGAGCACCAACTCCGAACGGCCACGCAGCACCACGAATCCCCGAGAGACCGCAGATTCCAGCTCGACCATTCTGATTCCACTCGCTAGTTATTTTCAATCTTTTTTTCTTCGTTTAGCTCTCTCTTCTTCTTTAGCTCTGCTAAATCCTAATTATAGCCACACTCGATGCTTCAGAAGGCAATTTATCTTGATTTTTTTTCTACTCGTTGTTTTATTTATTCTTCTAGCTTTTTTCTCAATAGCCATACATATAGCTGAATGAAAGGGCTCCATTTTGCCTTCGGTCTGCGTCTTCCCTTTTTTCCTCTTTCCTCCAAAGTGTTGTGCTTTACCATTTCTTCTTCTCTCTCTACTCGGTAACCTCTCTAAGCTGTATCCATTCGCTTATTCCTCAGAACATGTACCTTTGTTTTATAAATTCTGGTTCGTACATAATAGCAATAACCAGTTGTATGCTATTTCTCAAGTTCATAACTTCCAATATTGTGGCATCCTCGAGTAGACCTTGAGATATATATAGACTGTGCATTCAAGGGCATTTAGGCAGAGGGTCCCCTGTAGAGTGGTCTTAATTCCATCCTCTCCTCTTCCCTTCATTCCCTCCCCTCCCCTCCCCTCTCCACGCTCTCAGCCTGCCCCAGCGATCCTGTCGCTTTTTATTGCCTGGACGGTTCGAATCCCTTCTTTTCCTCTGATTTCTCAAAATTGTCAATGAATATGGGATTCAAACACTCCAGTTGGAACATTTTCATTCTCGGAAGGAAATCTTCCTTTGAAAGAAATTCCGATCTGTGAATTAGAAATATAGAGCAATTAATCTAAAGCAGTATGATTTTAGCTAGATATCCAGATATATATTTGATATGATCGGCTTGCGTTACGCGTCTTCCTATTTTGGAGAGATCTTCGTTTTAGATTTTCAACTTTTGATCAGCAATTCCACTCCGTCCTTTACATTTTAATGAATTGCTTAGCTCCGTCGATAAATTTATTTATTATAAACGTGAGCGGTTAGTGAGCTTTGAAAATAAGAAAGAATACCCGAAATGAAGAAGGGACTGCGAAAAGACAGCACTCAGCTATTATTTCCCGTTCGTAATCGAAGGGTCAACCCCTTCCAAAATGCCGTGCGAAAACGGAGGTTTCTAGAATTCTGGTTCTTACAAGGTGTTCAATGTGAGGTCATATTGATTGACTTATGTTGGATACTGTATTTGATGGGAGCAATGGGCGTGCTATTCAAAGGGAGGCTCAAAGGACCAGAGAGATGGTCTTGAGTTTGTAAAGAGAGGGGATTGGATGCGAAAGAGAAAGAGAGTGGAAAGGCTCAGGGTAGCGCGAGCTTAACATCGATTCCGAGAAGGAAGCAGGCAACCGTCGACTGGGCCATTCGCCGTTGAAGGATGGCGCGGCCAAAGGCAGAGAGGTACGATTCACGAGTTCCCCGCTGCTCCATATCCATCAGGTACACAGTGATGAACATTGAGATCTCAATAGAAACGAGAGAGCGATAGAGAAAGAGAAAGGGATGGCAAGAAACATGCAGGAGGACGCGATAAAGTGAGAAAAAGTAAGAAGGATTACCGGTCTCTTCTCTAGAATGTTATTCTGAATCTCAGGAGGGATGTATTCCCTTGCGTCGTCAATCTCTGGAGTGCACATCTCAGTCTCGATGTCGTACAGACCGGGGGCCATTTCATCGCACTTAATTTTAATTTTTATTTTTTTTGGATTCCTGAATGCTACATTTGCCAGATACCTAACTCTCTCTCTCTCTCTATCTCTCTCTCTCTCTCTCTCTCTCTCTCCATCTCTCTCTCTCTCTCTCTCTCTCCTCTCTCTCTCTCTCTCTCTCTCTCTCTCTCTCTTTCCCCTTCTCTTTCTTCTTTGTCTTTCTCCTCCTTCTTTCTTTCTGTCTATTCTCTCCTTCTCTCTCGCCCTTCGTCTCTGTATCTTTCCAGCTATTTCTCTCTCTCCGTCTCTCTTTTCTCTTATGTATCTTTCTCCTAACCTTGCAGTCATCATCAATCATCTTGTGATCGAAAGATGAACGGCGGACAGACGAGATGTGAGCTGTCTGGGCCTTCAGCTGCTTGCAGAAGTCGCAGAAGACGCTGAAGCGTTGAAAATTCCTTTGTTCTCTCGTTCTCTCTCTCTCCTCTCTCTCCCTCTCTCTCTCTCTTTGTTCTCTCATTCTCTCTCTCTGTCGCTCTCTCTTGCTGCTCAACTTGCCATGAGTTCTCGACTCGAGAGCATGGACACTGGTTGACCTTCTCGTCGATCTTCTTAGTGCATGGCAGAGTTGGATTGGAAGGATCTGGGCTTCCGCCGATTCTCATCTCGATCTCCGCCATGAGATTCTTGACCGGACGAGTAATTTCCACACCTTCAATTCTTTTCTTTTAAGATAAAATGTACACACTCCGAAACCTTGACTGAAAAGTTGGAAAAAGAGCTACCTTCAGCCTTAATCTTGATGCATCCCGGAATGACTGGATTCTTAGGGACGAGCTGGATTTTGTCTGGATTGAATCGAATGGCCGGGCGATACTTAGAGACATCGATGCCTCGTCGAGAGAGATAAACTGCAAACTGGAAACCTCTTCTCGTTCCAATCAATTCACCGAATCTTTCGCGGTGTTCCAAACCTTTTCAAATGTATTTTAAGCCGCCTAAGCCAACCATGACTTTACCACCTTTCACCATAAGTGCGATCCTATTACAATCAAAGTGTGTCAAGATTTTGGGTTAAAGGAGTAAGTGCGAAGTATTTTTGATGTGCAGTAATTCTCTTGAAAGTTAGAAGGCGGCTTGCTGCGAACAAAATGACATTCTTGTCAGTTGTCTCGCCTTTGACTGTGAACTGTTATCTTGAATTAGATATGTGCACGTTCTTCCGACATCGTTTTAATTTTTTTTTTTATAAAGCTACAACTCTCCCACCGTTAAAGAGAGCGTAATTATTAAGTATATGTATGCTCATAAATCGACAGAATTGTTTTGCAACCCAAGATTCATGATGTCAGAATACAAAGTTAATGGAAGACGATTGTGCAGGGACTGGAATTGAAATGAAATGGAAAGTTGAAGGTGAAAGCATATTGAGAGAAGGTGAGCCTCACTAAGAACTGGATAGCAGCGCAGATATCTTAGGAGAATGAAAGATACATGACGAGATAAGAGAGATGGAAAGAAACGGAGAGCTAGCGCCAGACAAGACAGAGCAATGGAGAGAGAGAGAGAGAGAGAGAGAGAGCAAGAGAGAAAGAGAGAGAGAGAGAGAGAGAGAGAGAGAGAGAGAGAGACCTGAATGATGAAAAGAGAAAAGCCCTGGATTAAGTTCTTGTCGAATCGAGTCGTATTCGCCAAAATAGAGCGGGCTTGAACAGAAGTTCTTTTCTTAGTAATTGGAATCCTATGAACTCGCTGGATCTCACCAGTCACTCATGAACGTCTATTATTCTATGATTGTAATAAGGCTATGAGTGATGATGGAACTCTAGCGTGACCTCGAGTAGAGAATGCTTATTCCCAGATAAATGATAAATGAAGAGTCGCCGCATATCAAAGTGCTTATGCGGCACAGGAAGACAGGATAGAGAGAGAGAGAGAGAGAGAGAGAGAGAGAGTCGACGAGATCGATTAAGCGATTTAAGAAAATATTGACAATTCGTGTTGTTAGATCCTGCATCAATTGATTAATCACAGTGGAAAAGAATAGCAAAAAGTCGTTGTGAAGAGTGAATAAACAGTAAATCTCCAACGCTAAATTAAAGGCTGACTCGGACTGCAGGCGCCAGACACTCGAATGTCCACTTGAGCCTTGTCTTCTGCAGAGATGAACCATGGCACTGACGACAGCAACACCACCAGCAACCTCCAGTACTCTTGCATGACTGCAAGGAGAGAGAGAGAGGGAGGTAGAGAGGGAGAGAGAGGGAGGTAGAGAAAGGGAGACAGAGGGAGAGAGAGAGAGGGGGAAGTAGGCAGAGAGAGAGAGAGAGAGAGAGAGAGAGAGGGGAGAGAGAGAGAGAGAGAGAGTCAGCAGGATGAAGGGAGGGAAAAGACAATACAGCCACGCCTCACCACTCTTCCTCTCCAGCTGCTGGTCACTTATTCCTTTCCCGCAATTGCCCGCCCCGCTGTAGTCTGACTTTCCAGCACGAGTCACACACTAAACCTTCCAGTCCTCCACTCCTCCCTCCCACCACCCACCGTTCTTCATCCCATTTAATAGCTTCTGTCAACTAGTAGCATCCTCTCATGAAGTTCGTTCCTGTTTCTCTGATATTAGTCTTGTCCTCACCCATAAATGAAACGGAAAATCCTGTATTTTTGTACATAATCAACTTACAAGACCAACTTGATAAAGTATCTCAAATAAATTAGAGAAATTAGCGGTATTAAAAAAATGGCAGAGACACCCAACAACCTTACAATGGTACAGATGAAAGGTAATATACTAGTAGTTAGTAGTTCAATTAATGGGACACTGCTCCAGCAGGACATTTCTTATCTATTTCTGTATGAAACCATGCGGAGGCTAAAGGTGAAATGAGCGCGAAATAACAAACAGAGAACAAAGAAGAACAGTAAAACCATAACAAGAGTGGAGAATCTTGTTTCTGAAAGATGAAAGTGAGATGAATAGTTGCATCTAGCCATGACAACTACAAAGGCGGCTCGTCCTCATGGACTGAATACTCCGGGTGGTGGATGTCTTCTTCATGAACAACTTCTTCCTCTTCGAAGACGATCTCAGTTCCATCTTCCAGATACTCTGCCACCTCCGTCTCATCTCCCTCCACTTCAGCCTCAACCAAGCCAAACATAGTCTTTGCTATACTATAACACTCAAGTTACCTGGTCTTGTTGAGCGTGCCCCAGTGCAGAGTCAATCACGATTTCCTCCTGCATCTCCTCCGTCTCCCTCGCTACTCCCTCCTCCATTCTTCCGTCTGCTTCTCTGCCGTCTCCCCCACCTCTTCCATTCTTCCGTCTGCTACTCTGTCCTCTCTTTCCTCATCTCCCATTCCTCTGTCTGATTCTCTGCCGTCTCTCTCCGAGTGAGTGGCCCCCTCAGTCTTCGGCACATATGTTCCCTGTAAAGGCGGAGGGGAATGGAAGTGGCTGTGAATTGTGTGAAGATTGAGAAGATGAAAGGAGGAACTCACAGCTTCCTCTTCAACCACGTAGATGCTGGATCCGCCGAGATTAGATTGGATGTTCTCTGCGATGTGCTCATCGATGGCTTCTCCCTCGGGCATGAGAAGATAGATCGGCTCTCCATCTGCTCCGATTATCGTTTGCATCTCAAGAAAAAAATCACTGGTACACATTTGCATTACGCAGAGAACATAAAAACGCTACTATCACCAACTGCAAGAAAAAAAGGAAAATAAAAGCAGTCACGATTTGTGATTTACGGAAACGAACCTTGTCAAATTCGACATTGAATTCGGCTTTCAGTTTCTCGAGAATCGCCGGATCAGAAATTATATCACCGAATTGGAAAGAAGCATCCACGGATGAGGCGGCGGCGGTCCTGCGATGCAAAGATCTGCCAGGCACGCCCTGGACTCCATCGTCATCGAATCGCTTCTTAAACAGAGAACAAGAGTGACAGAGAGAGAGAGTGAGAGAAAGAGAGTGAGTGAGAGTGAGAGAGAGAGAGAGCATACGAATCGATGAGTGACGGCGCTGGTCTGAGTGGGATGTCCAGTGTACTCTGGCATCATCTCGGGATGCTTTGTCTTGAGATGGCGGATGCCTCTGCACATGTTGTACGGCTTGTGCAGAGCGTAGGTCATGTTGCAGATCAGACACTCGATCAACTCGGGGTGCACGAACTCCATGCAACCATCCGAGACACGCTCCAGGCGAGTCTGCAAGGGGGCAGAGAGAAAGGGAGAGAGAGAGACAGAGAGAGAGAGATGGGAGAGAGAGAGACAGAGATGGGAGAGAAAGTGGTATGAGAGAGATGGGAGAGAGAGAGAGGAACGAGAGAGAGAGAGGGGGGGAAGAGAGGGGGTTGCAAACCTTGCATAGTTCGTACTGCATCTCCTCGAGTTGCTGTGGATGGTGCAGCCGGTAGTGCTTGATGGCCCCGGCCGAGATGACTGCTGCCAGAATGTCCGCATGACACAACTTGCATCTCCATTGGCTGTCGTTCACGAATTCCACGAATCGACTGTCGCTTGGCGCCGCTTGTCTACAGGAAAAGGATTGTTAACAAGGAATAAAGAGAGATGAAGAAAGAAAAGACCTGAGATAGGGCATTATGAAGTTCCTCTTGGGTTTGTTCCTTCTGCCGAAAGACATGCGAGAGTTGGTGTAGGCGGGATCCCTTGCATGGTCTTCATTCTCGTTGTCCTCCTCTCCCAAGTCCTCCTCTTCATGACTCACTTCTCCAGTCTCCGCTGCTTGCATTCGCCGGATGCGCCGTTCGATGTTCTCAAAGGAATCACTGGTATGAGATCGACACAAGGGAATGAAACAGAGAGTAAACTCCAGCTAACTCGGTCAAGGGAGGACTCGTTGTTGAAGGTTTGGTCCAGTTTGATGCAACGAAGATGATGCTCATCCGGCAGAACAACTTCGAAATCCTCTCCAAACTTCTCTATCAAGCGTGCATTTATAACCAACTCCTGCAACATTTTTTTAAATGTGAATAACGATGGGATAACCGAGGCAAGGCTGAACCTGGAGACAGAGATGGCACTTGGGCACCTCGATTTCATCGGGATGAACTTCGTGGAAGTGCATAGCAAGAGCATTCCTGTCCATGAACATTCCACACCATATACACTGCAGATTCTCCGGAGCTTCCACCGTCACATCCACTACCGCGAAATCCTGAACTATTTCTATTTGCTCTCATACAACCCAATTCAATATAAAAAGAGAAAGAGTGAAAGATAATAAAGAATAAGTAGACCTGCATGGAAAGAGGCTTGCCCGGCCCCATGAGATTGGCCCGATTCGGCCAGGAACCAGCACAGCGATGAGTGGAGGGATGCCAGGCATTGAAGTGACGCACCAGGTGGATCACCTGAGGACACATCAATTCTCATGGAGGCAGCATCCTCCACCCAAGAAAGAATGAAAAGCCATTCTCGGCAGATCTGTCTGGGTTATACATCCGGTAATGCCCAAAATCAGGGTCCGTACGTGAAATAAACGCACATACTTAACCCTGACTCCGCCACTCTCTCTCCTCCTATCCATTCCTTTCTCTCTTTCCATTCCACTCTCTCTCCCCCTCTCTCTCTCTCTCTCCTCCTCTCTCTCTCTCTCTCTCCCTCTCTCTCTCTCTCTCTCTCCCCCTCTCTCTCTCTCCTTGTGTCCACTCCTCTCCCTCCCACCTCAAACTTCTTGTTGAGCGAGACGACTGCATTACAAATGCCACAGCGCGCGTGTTGCTTGTCCACCAGACTGACCTGTTCAATTGAACCTGGTAAGAATGAACACCGCAGACAGAGAATCTCTAACCTTGACTTTCCTGCCCATTTTCTCTATCATTTTCTTCTTGAGCGCGATGTCCAACTGGGCGAGTGTCATGGACTGCGGATTCACTCGAATCTCAAAGCATAGAGAGGAGCATTAAGAAACAACAGCAACATTCCAAATGCCTTTCCTCTAATTAGCCTAGGCCTTATCGCACAACCACAACCATCAGGGCTTCAAAACTGTTCATAAACATAATGACCTACTAAAAAAAAAGAAATAATGCACTCGGTCCTAATATTTTGGCTTGCTAACTACATATTGATGACATACACTTCTGAATTAAGTGAAGCATTGATGGAGGACAGCTTACCTGGCTGACTTTGCGAAGAACCCTTGTACTCCTCGAGACAGTGCTGGAGGAGTAGATTCTGCCCCCGTGGTGAGTGCCAGGAGGAACTCCGTCAGAGAATCCGCCGAGATTACGAAAGCCATTCTCCATAAGTTTCTTCTCGTGCACAAGCTTAGCCTTCAGCCATTGATCGTAGGGTATCTCCTCCAGGTCCATGTTCCCTTCACCGAACACCTGCATACATATTCCTTCCAATATAGTTGTCATCAATCATTTTAATTCATGTATAATTCATAACACAACAAAATAAAGACAAACATCAGGGTGATTAGTAGGGAGATGCTCAGTGAGGAGCAGGTCGTACGGGACGATCTCCCCGCAGAGCCCGCAGCAAATGTGTTTGTTGTCGAGGAAGTTGAACTCGACAGTGCGGAGGTCGCCGCCGGAAGTTGCGGGGTGAGGGCCGATGGAAGAGACAGCCACCCCCGTCTCGTCCATCATCTGCATCATCTCGCCATCCACGTACATCTCTCCTACAGTTTCATCTTAGAATACCGACAAATTCACCCGTTCCAAATTTACAATAAATAGAGCAACTGTTCGCCTACAAAACGTGTAAGGCTATGGTTGTCACCAAAGCGTTTATCGGAAAACTGACCAGCAACATCCCCTGCGAGGAGGTATTGTTGTGTTCCTCCTGGCGACTGAATACGGATCAGATCGCCTTCGTCGTATTCCATCTATAAAAAAATAATTGAGAAATAGCTGAAAAGCTTCAAGTATCCACTCACCATCTGGGCTTCCCTTGCGATGTTCTCGTGCACGAGAAGTTCTTCTGGATTCGGTCCTTCTTCCGGTTCCAGAAGGGGAGGGGCATCATCGTCTTCCTCGTCGATGTCTTCCAGGGCACGCAGATGGGCTGACGGCTAAACATTCTATGCTCTTCAGAAGAACATCTTTTAAAAACAGCTTCACTTTCAGTACCTGTGTTTCTTCATCTTTTAGTTGGACATCTTGGAAGCTGACATGCCGTTGTCTGCTCGACGGTCCTGACAATGAGCAATTTTGATAAGTCCAATTAATAAAACAGGCAAAAACAACAACAACACCTGGTTGGTCTTCTTCAGTATACGGCGCCTCCTCAAAAGTGCCCTCATACCTGCACAAATGCATAGTTTTAAAAACGTAATAGGAAGCCAAAAATAATATATATGAAAAACAACACATAAACCAACGAACAGGCCCATGACAGTACAAACGATATACAAGTGCCTTCAAATTATATTAAAACCAAAAAGTAAAAAAGAATAATAATAACGAACGATTCGTGGAATGTCCGCTGTGGTACTCGATAGCGTTGTTGATGGAGAGGAGACTGCTGCACCTCCTGGAGATCTTCTTCCTCTTCATCTCCCGCATGTTCACTTCGGCTGGCATCAGCTTCAGACTTCTCGTGATGAACTGAAATAAGCAATTCTGAATTATTAGAACCGAGAAAATGGCATCGAAATTAGTGCTATCCCACAATCCAACCACCTCGTTTGCCGGTAGGCATACTGTCACAAGAAAATTTCGCTCTGTCCAATCAGATCTTCTCCTGAAATGGCAAGCATTTTGAATAACTTAATTCTCGCGGTATTTGTGAGGTCTTACTCGGAAAAGAAATCGCATCAAGACACGCGCGGCAAATAGCAATATTCACCCATTCACCCAGCATTCACCCACATTCACCCACGCTATGTATTTTAGTACTTGGGTGAATGTGGGTGAATGCTGAGTGAATCGTGGGTGAATGCGGGGTGAATGGGTGAATATCACTATTTGCCGACACGCGCTCGATTGCAACCCAGCAAGCCCTTCCAGGCAAACGATGCACGTTTAAACACGAAATCTCTTTCTCGAAAGAGCAAAACTTGTTCTAGAAGAATGAAAAAGTGCGTTCATTTTTATAATGCTTCTCCTCTCGTATGAACTCTAGGAATTACGTCCCTGAGCATTTCTGTTAATCACAACGCCCGGGACATGAACCAGGGCCAAATGCGCCCCAGACAGATAGAGAAACCAACAAGCTACGCAGGCACTTCTGAGGCATACAAACAATGAGTTTCTCAGCATAAAGTTGCCAACGGAAGGCCGAAAACATTTCGAATGCGGTTGGTTACAGTGTTTTCTTGCTGCAGCAGATTTGATACAGCACACTAGGAATAAGCGTAGTTAAAAGATTTTCATCAAGTATAAAGAAATCAGGATTAGATGATGCTGATTCCTAAAGAGACTTTGATCATACGATGACAAGGTCTATTAGTATAATTCACCGACATCTTACAATTATAATACACTAATTTAAGAATTGAGACAAGTATTTGTAATCAAACCACAAAGTGCAGGAAAAAATAATTAGTGAAAAATATTAGATTGAAAAAGATAACTGAATAGTACCACTATGTAATTTTAATAACAATCTCTTAAGTTCATTGTTAATAAGTTTTCTTCCATGGTGATTTGTTTTCGCCATAAAATTATAATTTTTCACCAAGTGTTGTTCGTTTCGAATTTAAATAAACAGTGGCGTTGAATAACTTTGGTGACCGCGTTATTTTCAGTTGAGTGCTCTGCGGGATGTTCGACACGCGCGCTCGGGACAAAGCGCGAGAGCTCTCTGCGTATCGTGATCAGAGATATCAGGTTGGTAGTTCTTTATTTTTACTTTATTTACGCACACAATTGTAAGACGTGGTAGTGAAATTTAGCTAAGGAAATAAATATTCGTTTGTCTTTTGGAATGTAGCCCTATTTATTGAAATACATCCCTCTTATAGGGTAGTCTCCGGGACCAAGAGGTTCAGCTCCGGAATTCTGTGACACTGTACGTGGGGAATCTGTCGTACTACACCCGAGAGGAGCAAGTGTACGAGTTGTTTGGCCGGGCTGGGGATGTGCGCCGTGTCATCATGGGGCTCGACCGGTTCCGCAAGACGCCATGCGGCTTCTGCTTTGTTGAGTAAGTCCATGGAACTGGATGTTTTAACACATTCTGGCCAACGCAGAAATTCTTGGGGATGTTGTGCGCATTTTGAGGTATAGATTCTGTTCAGATATTACACCCGTGAAGATGCAGAAAACGCGATGAGATGCGTGAATGGAACACGACTCGACGACAGGGTTATCCGGACAGATTGGGATGCTGGCTTCATCGAGGGACGACAATTCGGACGCGGCAAGCACGGCGGACAGGTCTGCTTCTACTTTCTACTGCTTTCGAT
>CALZFC010000252.1:2480000-2532500 GCA_945643635.1 Allodiplogaster sudhausi
TTGCGTACTGTGCCAGGAGTGTGAAATGTTTCTTTAAAAGCGAGGAAACCATGGGATACCTCAGACACTCAACACGGATCCATAGCTCACCGAGCATCTTTATTCTTATTAGAAACATGCATCGCATTCATACTTAAAGGGTAAGAGAACGTAATTGATGTAAGAGTCAAAGATGAATGGAGTCAGTTGAGGTGTACTTCGACCAAGACATGACTCTGCTGGAGAGACCGCCGGGACACCCCGAACCGGGTCACTTCCCGTGGATTGCCAACTTCATGTACTCCCTTCCCTTCGAATGCCGACTCCCCAAGGGATGCCCCACCTCTTACGAGGGCCCATTCGGATCCATCCGATACTACATCAAGGCTACTCTCATTGAGGATGAGACTGCACACAAGGTTTGCTCTCTTCTCATTCAAGAGGAAAGAGAACTCTGTTGGAATCGAATTGGGAAGGATGAGCTGTGTTGACTGGAGAGTTTTGAGAAGGAGCACTACGTGAAGAAGGCGTTGATGCTCGTGGCTCCTTCAGAGGGAGAAGAAGGGGACTGCCACGGGCCGCCCGTCTCTGACTCCGACTCTGCTTTCTTCGGCAAGTGCTGTTGCAAGGGGAAGGTTAGCTCTACTTGCTTCTTTTTATCTTTTTTTCATCTGCTTAAATAAATGATAATTGTGTTTGAAAGGGAAGAGTTAAGGTGACAGCTGAGCTGTCGTTGTCTCGCTCCGCTTTCCTGGCTGGAGATGACATCTTCGGATCCATTCGAGTGAACGGCAAGAAGTACTCGCGAGCCCTGCTCGATCAGCTCGAGATCCGACTCGTGGACCGAGTGTGCCGAGTGGGCTGCCCAGACAAGATGGGGGCTTCTCCCTTTAGGACTCTGGTCGCCGGAGGTTAGACGCCGCTTTCTTTTTTTTATCGTACATTACCATTGTGAAATCAGGTAGCACAAGCTTAGCCCTCATCTTAAAAAATTTACATTTCTGAAAGTTTTTTGAGGGTTTTTTCCTCAAAGTGGTTTGATAATTTAAAATAATTATTTCCATTTTTTTGGTTTTGTATGTTTTATGAGAGGTTTTCTTTTTGAATCACTGTTATATGAATGCACTTCAGGCCGGACAAACACAGCAAGACTGGAAGTGGTGGAGATGCCCTCACTGACATCTTCTTGATTTCTGTTCCCCCAGTCGCGCCATCGACTCGTGGTTAGAGAGTGGGAGAGAGAGAGACGGCGAGAGAAAGAGAGAGAGACGGAGCGATTATGGTAATGACAGAGAGGGTATCTGGTAGTCATAAAATGAAAATGAAAAGGATAAAAGCAAGTTTGTTGAGGGAAGTTCGACACGGAGACTGGGGAGCAGCTGGAGATGACCCCGAATGGAATGGGAGTCTCCTCCACTACGAATGGAAGTCTGGCAAGCAGCCTCTACGAGTCCCCCTCCACGGCCACTCTCCGCTTCCGTCGCCAGCCGTTCCTACGCATCCAGTATGCTGTCCAGGTTATGCATTGCGCATCATTGGTTGGGTAAGAGAGAGAGAGAGGAGAGATGGGTATAGTTGGGCGAGAGAGGATTGAGTTAGGAAAGCGAGAATGATAGGAGGAGAGATTGCGAGAGGGAGGGAAGAATAGAGGGAGAAAGTAAGTGTGGGAGAGAGAGAGAGAGAGAGAGAGAGAGAGAGAGAGAGAGAGAGCTAACTCTGCGTAACTTGCAGGTTTCAATAGCGAATGTGCTGGTGCTGGAGGCTCCGATCACTATCTGCGAGCTGGCGGTCCGCTCCTCGACTGCCTCTAAGATCGTGCAGCCCTTCATTGCTGGTGCACAAGTCATCGACGAGCCGGCCGACTCGGGTGTGTACTCCTGTTTTGCTCCTCTTTTCTCTCACTCTCTCTCTCTCCCTCCCCTCTCTCTCTCTCTCTCTCTCTCTCTCTTAGCTTCGTGAGAGTAAGTGCAAGTTGCAGGGAAGATAGCCCTGGGAGGCCCTTTCTCGTACACTCCGGTATATCCGGTGCGTGAGCGAGTGCCGGAGTCTCTTCCCCTTCAGACTGCTCTCGCTGTCAACGGCAACGGCCATCACCATGAACTCAGTCCGGCAAAGGTCTTTCCACTTTTCATCCGTGTCCTTCTTTTAGAGTGAACTTCTCTGACGGAAAGAGTTTTCCAGGAGACTATTGTTGTGGCAGAAGAGAAGCAACCTCTTCTTTCTGAAATGAATGACCGCGTACTTGAGAAGAGCTTCGTGCAAACTTCTGATTCTGCTCTTCCTAATGTAACTTTTTCTTTTCTTTCTTACAGTGATGCATATTCCTGGAGATTTTCTTTCTTCAATATATAATTTAATTATTATTGAAGGCTGCTGTAGTGAGCCGTGAGGAACGAATAGTGGAAGTGAAGAACGAGAACTTCGATGCCCTTACCACAGTCACAACCACAGTCAAGGCTACTTCCGACCAAGAAGGCCATGAGGTGTCTGTTGAAGACTCTTCTTGTCTACTCAGATCTAGCTGACCTCTGCTTCATTCTCTGCTATCTTTAGGTTGTTTGCACGTCTGGTGCTGGAGACTTAGTAAATGAGATGAAAGAAAGATTGGAAGATGTAGGGGGAGCCGAAGGGCGTGAGGGGAGACGACTCGAGAAGTTAGCTCTCTCATCCTTTTTTTCATTTTTCTCTCTCTCTCTCTCCCTGTCTGCTTTTCCTTTTTTTTACGTGTAAGAGTGACTCATTGTTCTTCTTTCTCTGCGCCACAGACAAATGACACATTGCAATGATTCATTTTCCAAAGTGATTTGTGTAAAAAAAAAATAATTTTAACTGGTATATTAGCATGGTTTTTTTGAAGTTGATACGCGATGACTGATATCGTTTTCGCAGGTAACAACGGTTGAAGTGGGAGATGACGGAATCGCTGTTACCACGACTTCCACAACGACTCTCCTCACCAGAACTAGGAGATCCGCAGAACCAGAAGATGAAGTTGTTGTGGAGGCCAAGGATGAGGAAGTCAACCCCCCAGAGGAAGAAGAAGAAGAAGTAGCAGTGAAGCAGGAAATCGTGCTGTCTGAGATGTCTGCACCCGAGGAGATCAACCAAGCTCAGCCAGGTTTTCCATCGTGTCATACTATTCAAGTTAAAATTTTTGCATACTGCAATGCAGTAGGGAATATCAATAGTTTCAGTAGTGGAAGAAATCGACCCTCAACCTCCCGTTGAACTCCCTGATGAGCGTGTGGAGGAAGTTGCTTACAACGAGAACGAAGAGGATGTGATTGAAGGAATGAATGGAGAGGGCGAAGAGGGAGCAGAGATGGAGAGTGAGAAGATTGGAGAGGGAGAGGAGAGACAAGAAGATGAGGGAGAGGGAGAGGAGAGAGAGGGAGAGGAGGGAGGAATGGGAGATGTACGGTCGAAGAGGAAGCAACGAATCTGCACGGAAGAGGAGATGGCTGCGATGGCCGAGGCTGCCACGGCGGACGAGTGACTCGGTTCGTCCCTCTCTTCTCCCTCTCATGTGCCTTCGTCATCCTTCCCTCCAGCTATGCTGTGATTCCTTCTATCCTTTAATTCACATATTGATTGTCCTTTAAATCAGACTTAATTACTTTCAAAAAGAGCATTATTACAATATCAACAGTCATAATTCGATGCCTTCATTGTTGTATTGCCCATTGGAGCATACTTGCACTGTCGTTTCTTTTTATCATTGTATTTCCCTTTTCAAAAAAGGAGTTAGCTGCTGTGATTTGAGAGAGAGTACTTGAGGCTGCTTGAATCTTCATGGTGCATTCTGAGCATCTCATGCCTTGCATCTTTTCTTTTCTTTCTTCGTGACTAGCAAACGATTAGCTTCTTCTATGTTCTATGCACGCATATCTCTCATGAGTTTACTTATCTGAATCCAATTCTGTTGCATGCTTCATCTCAGATTCATCGAAACGTTTAAGCCTTCAAATGCTTTGAGCGACCTTTCTTACAATGAAACCGATGTCAACATAATCGCTTATTACTACTATTACTACTACTTTCTATTATCATGCTGAAAACACAAGTTCAAGCGATAAACGATTTCATTCTTTCACACGCAAACAGACATCTTGATGGAAGGATCTCTAGTTCATTAGCTAAACGAGATTTTTTTGCTGAGAGGGTAAGTATAGTGGGTAAGCACGTAGACAACAATATTATTTGTAACCGTAATGACTTTGTTTGAGCAAGACATGAGGTAAGTGAGCGAATGGAGGGGACTTCTCTTCAGAGAGGAGATGAGCACCGTCCGAAAGTGGAGTGGTCAGATGTGAAGCTATGGTAATTAGAAGCTATTCCTAAAGAGCGGTGATGTGAATATCATCCAGTTCTTCTTCGAGTATCACAACTTCTTCTGAGAGATAGGCGACGTCTGTCGAGTAGAATCCAGAGTCTGATGCTTAAATTATAGTTTTTGTTTTGAATAGGATTTACTATATGATGCGGAATTTTTACTAAATGACTCTTGCTATTTTACCCATAAAATTTTTACTAAATTTTATGGGTAAAATAGCAAGAGTCGCTTGTGAGAGAAAATGTAGCAGAAACCCGAGGGAGGGACGTCGATGGTGGCAGCCCTGACGAAGAGAGGTCGGTGCCGGCGCCGAGCTTTCTCTTCGTGGTAGCCACTCTCATCCGACACCGTATCCGCTTCTCCTCGTCCACAACACTGAAACACTCTCAATCATTCTTCTTCTTCTCAGAAGTACCCTTCTTCACTGACATTCCCATTAGCAGGAGTGGAGGAGGAGGACGAAGAGCCAGGCGAAGTGGCGTCGGAAGCGGCGTAGCTGGAAGAGGAAGTGGACGCGGCGTCTCCGATCGGCTCTTCTCGGAAGCAAACCGAGTCCACATCCGACTCCGGCTCATCCTCCTGCAATTATTCTTCCATTTTCCTCTTACTCGATGAACATATCTATATACAACTTAAAAGGATTAAAATAAACAGCACTGGCCTACCTCCAGCTCTTCATCGATGCTGCCCAGCCGAGGTGCAGATTTGGATCGGGAGACGGGAGGTCGAAAATGGAGAGAACCAGTCTGAAGGAGCTGGCGCCGTCTGGGGCAGCTGCCCGTCAAGGACGAGGTCCGCGACTTCTGTTGAGACAACTTCTCACGCCGGTACTCCTGCATTCGTATTTATTCGTTCTGTCTTTTTGCCACTTTTTCCATTTCGTTGCGTCAAATCTCATGAGACTGGAACTCATCTAATCACCTCTCTCTTCCACAGTTTACAACAGAACACCTTTTCACAACCGAACACCTCGCCTTTCTTCCGCATTCTTCTTAAAATTTTGGTCCACGCCCAGAACGTTTTCGAGCATTCTTCCCCCCCCCCCCACTTATTGCAGAGGTCGGGAGGTTTAACGCGCTTTTGCTGTGTGTGGCTTGCGGCGCGAGAGAAGGGGACAGAGAGAGAGAGAGAGAGAGAGAGAGAGAGAGAGTGAGAGAGAGAGAGAGAAGATAGCGACATAGAAACAGAGGGAGAGAGACAGGGAAAATAACCGAGAGACAAACAGACAAATGGAGAGAGTCTGGGAATCAGAGAAAAAGTGCAGATTGCCTCAAGCTCGCCCGTGAAGCGCGTCCGCTAATTCGACTGATAATTTTGGCAGCGAAAAGGAGCAAGAACGAGAGGTGACTTCCGGTGTAAAGAGTAGAGGATGGAGAGCGAGCGAGAGAAAGGAGAGAGAGAGAGAGAGAGAGAGAGAAGAGAGAGAGAGAGAGAGTGATAGAGAGGGGGGGGGGTAGAGAGAGAGCGGTAGAGAGAAGAATGCAAGACCTCCAAGGACGAGGAAAGCCGCCAAAGACTCTCGCACTAGACATAAGCCGATAGTCTGGGTTGATCACCATGGAACATGCGTGTTAAAGGAAGCAGAAAGGGGAGAAAAAAGCGAGAGATAAGATATAGAGTCAATGGGAAGTGAGACAATGAGAGAAAGAGAAAGAGTGAGAGAGAGATAGAGAGAGAATGCGAGCATGCCTGGAGAGCCTCGTGGAGGAATCTTGCGAGCGAAGTCTGAATGGCAGAAGCATCGCTGCTCTTCTTGCACAGAACAGCATGGCAACGGAGTTCCGGCCGTAGACGCTTCCCGTCGTGCTTGTACACCTGGAGAATGGATGATAAGCGAAGAAGAAGGAGGGAGAGACAATGGAAGGAGAGAGAGAGAGAGAAAGAGAGAGAAGAGAGAGAGAGAGAGAGAGAGAGAGAGAAGAGAGAAAGAGAGAGAGAGAGAGAGAGAGAGAGAGAGAGAGAGAGAGAAAGAGTCAAAAGAGCAGACCCAGCAGAAGAGTCTCGGATACTCGGGAGGGGCGACGCAGAAAGTGATCCGATGTGCCCAGTACTCAGTGAGTCCCTGCGTCTTGGTCTCGGCCTTCAGGCCAGAGCGGGTTACCTGAGAATTCATTCTTCCATTCATCCTTCTCTCATAGATATGATCTTTCTAGAGAAGGAAACTGCCTGATGATGTCAGCTGTCATTTTCCTGTTTCTCTCAAAGAGTTGTTTGTTGTCAACTCATCACGAATTCGGAGAAAGACACAGCGACAGCTCTGCCATTTCTTCTTTATCTCGTCTAACTTATCTCTACCAGTTTGCATTTATTCTTGTTCGGTCTCCCGAGAAGGAAAGGGAAGACGAATGACAGTATTCTTCATACACGTGTATGTACATATGTACATATCTCAAACTACACATGTACAGTTAGATTACTTTCACGAAAAAGAGAATGTTGCGCGAAATTTGAGTTTGAGGAATTCTGTGAAGATATGTTGAAATGAAATGAAGAGTTTCAAGCAACCGCTTTCTTTGTTCACGCTTTAATAATTGCCTGGAATTAAGCGACAGCAAGTAATCTTGAATGAAAGAGGAGAGCGGAGAGAAAAATAGAGAAAGAGAGGACAAGGAGAAAGAGAAAGTGAGGGAGACAAGCGTATATGGGAGAAATAAAGAGTGAGGATAGAGAGATACAGAGGAAGTAAGAGAGAGGATAGAGAGATTTGAAAGAGAGAGAGAGAGAAAGAAAGAGGTTAGATGATGCACACATTTCAGCCCTGCTTTTTGTGTCAGATAGACGAAGTTGGCGAATTGTTTCGTGTACTACACAACCGCAACCCAAGATGACACTTTCGGCGTCTCTAGTCTCTCATTCACATGAAATGTCGCTTCTTTCAGTACATTAGCGAAGACTATTCCATCTAGACTATTGCAAGGGAGAGAATGCTCTGCTCTGTTTCAATTCAATCTCTACTGACATGGACTGACCTCAAGTTCCATGTGAAGATCTGGTCTCTGACGACTGCAGTACGCTTTCCAAATCAGAGACAGCGGCTTTTCAACACAACCTAAATCACAAAAAGTTCCGAGTTGAGAGCGGATTGGAAAAAAACATGTTGAAGGATAAACCTTCGCCTTTGGCCAGGACAGTGAGAACGTTGCCGAGATAAATCACAGAGAAAGTCTCATCCGGCGGATTGATAGTATACCTTGAAATAAATCGCATGCATATACATATGTACACACATATGTATGTATATATGTATCTACATTTCTATTCGTCCCTCCGTACATACAGTACCGCTCAACGGCGAGGGGTCAATGCTGCGTCGGCTATAGCGGACGCGGATAAATGGGCCAAGTGGAATATCTAGCTGCAGAAAGAGTTTTGAGGCAAATCACATATCAATATGGGATCTTGGAATTTTTCTTCACAAATTGCATTAAAAAATCTTGAAAATCGTTGAAATTTTGTGAAGCTTGTATTTGCATGACATACAGTAACAAATTTGGTGCGTTGCCATATAGTATGTGTGTTGTGTGTTTTAAGTTCTTCTAAAGTAGCCAATTTCAAGTGGAAAAACGAAGTGGGCTCGGGATTTTTCCTTTGATGCTGCGTTCGTTCTTTGTCGTTCTAAAACTGGTTTAACACAACATTTTCTAAAAAAAAAAACGCTTACACTGTATGGGGTTCGAACCTGCGACGCACAAAAAGGAAAGCGAGCACGTGACCAACTGCGACACGAAGGTTATGAGTTTGGGCTCAACAAAGACGTTGATAATGGGCTCATGCCGTAAATGTACAATGGCAAAACTGTGTTTCGCTTTGAGCGAACATCGCTGGACGCTCCCTAAATCCCTGAAATATTTTCACCGCTTTTATTTTTCTCTAGGCACAACATCTGCACCTTCTGGGGATCGAACCTGCGACACTCAAAACTAGAACCGAGCGCGCTACTTACTGCGCCACTTCGAAGATGCTTGACTATTCAAGCCAGTCGTTGACAATGGCCTAATGTGGATGGTAGTCGAATCAGATAAGTAGGACCGGCGATGTCCACTCAAGGCGAAGGCAAGGAGGCAAAGAGAAGACAAATCAAGACGTGAGAGGGAAAAGAGAGTGATAAAGAGATAGAAAGAGAGAGAGAGAGAGAGAGAGAGAGAGAGAGAGAGAGAAAGAGAGAGAAAGAGAAAGAAAGAGAAAGAAAAAGAGAGAAAGAGAGAGAGAGAGAGAGAGAGCGAGAGCGAGAGAATGAGGGTGAAAGGAGAGAGAGAGAGAGAGAGAGAGAGAGAGAGTGAGGAAAAGATAGAGAGAGAGGGAGAATGATGGTGAGAGGAGAGAAAGAAAGAGTGAGTGAGAGAGTTTGACTTGAGTTATTATTATTAGTTATTTGACCCATTATCAACGTCTTTGTTGAGCCCAAACTCATAACCTTCGTGGCGCAGTTGGTCACGTGCTCGCTTTCATTTTTGTGCGTCGCAGGTTAGAACCCCATACAGTGCAAGCGTTTTTTTTTTTTTTAGAAAATGTTGTGTTAAACCAGTTTTAGAACGACAAAGAACGAACGCATCAAAGGAAAAAACCCGAGCCCACTTCGTTTTTCCACTTGAAATTGGCTACTATAGAAGAACTTAAACACACTACACACATCCTATATGGCACAGCACCAAATTTGTTACTGTATGTCATGCAAATACAAGTTTCACAACATTTCAACGATTTTCAAGATTTTTTTAATGCAATTTGTGAAGAAAAATTCCAGGATCCCATATTGATATGTGATTTGCCTCAAAACTCTTTCTGCAGCGAGATATTCCACTTGGCCCATTTGGCCGCGTCCGCTATAGCCGACGCAGCATTGACCCCTCGCCGTTGAGCGGTACTGTACATACATATCTCACACTACAGCGATTCTTACAATTCGCTATTAAAAACTATTTGCATATATGTACATTTGTACATGTGTATATGTGTAACATAACGCTAACCTTTGCTTCTTCCGCCTGAAGGGAAGAGTGATAAAAGAAGTGGACGTTGACTTTCCCATGAAGGGCATCTTCTGTAAGTCAGTGGAGTTCATTCCTTCCATGAGTTCAATAATGAAATGAGAGGCGGTTGAGAAAAGAGAAATGTCGATGGCAATTCATAAAAAAGAAGGGGTTGGGCTGAAATGGACGGAGATCAGCAGGGTATTCTCAACTACATACAAAGGCTGGTCAGATTGGCTCATCTCTCTCTCTCTCTCTCTCTCTCTCTCTCTCTCTTTCTCTCTCTCTTTCTCTCTCTATCTTTCTTTCTCTCTTTCTTTCTCTATCTTTCTCTCTCTCTCGCTTTCTCTCTATCTCTCTCTTTCTCTCTCTCTCTCTCTCTCTTTCGCCATCTCAGGGGACACATTGCGAAGAAGTAATAAGCTGCGTCAGTCTGCATCGGAATCTAGTCTGGAAGAAGCAGTCATTGCATCGGGCAAGAAAGGCTCCAAAGAAACTTTTTCTTTAAGTGTGAACGTATGGTTATGAGCATGTGTAGAATAGTGAAGTTGAGGCGCCATATTTGCACCACAAGTCAGAAGCCAAGACTGAATTGGATGTTCCATAGGAAAACGTCAAAACAGTGCTAGAGCAAGTTCAAGAGATTAAGAATAAGCAACAGTGAAAACGCAAAGAAAAGGAGAGAGAGAGAGAGAGAGAGAAGAGAGAGAAAGAGAGAGAGAAATGGATAAAGAAAGAAGAGGATAAAGATGGAATCCGACTGTTTAGCGTAGTCTCTCTGCCTTATCCGAAGTGGACATCGCTAAAGGGTCATCTAAGCATTGCGAGAGACTAGAGAAAGATAGAAAAAGTGAGATAGAGAGAGCGAGAGACAGAGAGAGGAGATATAGAAAGGATAGGAATGAATGGAGAGGTTCAGGCAGGCCATCTAGACTGCCTGCAGGAGGGAAGATTAAGAAGATTGGAAAGGACACCGTCAGGAAATAGTAACTGTTCCGACTATGAGAGGAGTTGAAGATGTCAACAGTGGACTCGCAGAAAGGCGGAATGAGTGGAGAGAGCATATAGCGTGAAAGTGAGAGAGAGATAGAGTGTGAGAGTGTGAGAGTGAAAGAGTGAGAGAGTAATAGAGTGAAGAGACTGAGAGAGCGAGATAGAGAAGTGAGAGGGAAGCGGGAAGCAAGATTGGAGGGCTTTGCTTGAGGGGACCTCCTATCACTCCTGCCATATCTTCCTTCCTTCTTGAGTGCTTCTCCTCTACGAACAAAGCTCATTCTCCATCTCCCTCCTTTTAGGCGCTGTTATCAGTATCTGTCCCTCATCCATTCTTCGTTGTCTCTCTTATTTCTCCCTCTCCTCCTCTGTCTCTCCCTTTCTCCATCCTTCATTGTCTCTCTTCGTTTCTTTCTCCCCTCCCCATCCTCCATTATCTCTCTTCTTTCTCTTGCACCTTCTGTCCATCCTACATTATCTCCCTTCTTTCTCTCGTACTTTCACTCCATTCTTCATTATCTTTCTTACTTCTCTATCCTTCCCTCAAGCATAAAGTCGTTACTTAGAACAGTACATCAATTAGCAGTTGCACAGCTTGGAAGAGAACGAGGCCACATTGAGGTCATGTTTGGCAAGAGGGTGAAACACTCTTACTGGTCGTTATTCTGCCTTCTGTGAAAGACTGAAACAGCGAAAAAAGTGACTTGTTGAGGCAAACAGATTATAAAAATAGCACCACTTAGCAAAAGGTGGTCCTTTGGCTTCATTATCGGGTGCAGAATAATGGAGTGAGGCTGATTCGCACTGCCTGACCATTTCTCTCTTTTCGGCTAAGATCTTCATTTACTGTCACTTCTAACTCTTCTGAAACTTGTCGAGGGTAAAAAGTAGGCGATTCTGTGATATACTATTAACTCTGTTCAGAGATCGGATCAAGGACAGGCACATTCAAGAAATGAAAAAAAATCTTGGAAGCAAGGTATATTGCATATCTATGAATGCATGCAATAAACTAGTTCAAATAAGCAGCAGTACGCAACAATGGAATCAAACGGAGGAAAATAAAACATGTTACCCGATTGAATCACATTGCTTGTCTTGCATGTTCTAGAAAGACAGTCTTGTTACCGATAATAGACATTGAAGAGATGGATTTGCATCTTCCCCGAGCCACTTCCTCTCGGGCATATTTCTTGCATTTTTTTTAAATTCACTTATCTCTCTCTCCCTCTCTCTTTCCCTCTCTTCACATTCTTTTTGCTCCTTCGCCCTTCTTCCTCTCTTCTTCAGTACAATTCTCTCGCACCTTTTCTCCGACTCTTCTCATTCAAACTATCGGAAACTGAAGAAGCGTCGGGGACAATCGTCGAACTATGGCGAGTTTGCCACGGCAACGGACAAACAATGCACACTGCAGATTGGACTACCATTCAGTACAGTAAGAGTGCAGCGACATCGAACGTGTCAAGCATTCAGACATCAGACTGAGCAATAGAAAAGCGGAGAAAAAGAGAGAGAGAGAAAGAGAGAGAGAGAGAGAGAGAGAGAGAGAGAGAAAGAGAGAAAGAGAGGGGGAGAATGACAGGGTAAAGAGAAAGCAAGGGAGAATTTGCAAAAAATATACAAGAAGCAATGAAATGGAGAGGAATATCGAAGTTACTTGTTTCTGCAATTATGAAGTACAATAATACGTATCAGTAAAGGATGTATCAGTCATTTTGGGAAAAAAAAAGAATGTGCAGAGAATTGCTGATTGTGAGGGCTGTGGGGATATCATGAGAGAAGGAAGCAGCCAAGGGAGGAATGATAGGCTAGGCTGGAAAACGAGTTGCCTCAGGCAAGTCATGAAGCTTCCACTCTTTTCATCATTAGATGATAGAAAGGGGGGAGAAAGTGAGAGAGAAAGAAAGGGGAATCGAAAGACGACTTCCACAAGAGAGGTCACTCCACTAGGCCTGCTATTATAGTGAGAGGTAGCTTTTCCTATCAGCAATTCTTCTCTCACTTATCAGGTGTGAACAGGGGTTTTCTGCTGCCGGAAACTGTGAAGAGAGGAGAGAAAAGAGAGAGAGAGAGAGAGAGAGAGAGAGAGAGATGGGGATGAAGAAGAAAATAACGATGGAAGAGGGGAACGAGTCAAACCATGTGGAAAGGATTAATGAAATGGAACTGATCATTTTGTTCAATGATAAGAGTCCGTTATCAATGATGGCCACAACAGCTGTACGATTCGAGTAGGTGGAGAAGCAGATTGAACAGCACTTAGTATTGCTACTTGTATGTAGGGCAACGAGGAACGATGCCCTTTCCTTTTCCGTCTATGAAACAAAAATTAGAAAAGGGCAGGAAAAGAAGGAGAAAGGAAGAAAAGACAATGAAGAGTCTGGAATGAACACGAGGTTCCCTTCTTCCCAAACAAAGGACACAATCAAAGTAAGCGGTAATGGAAGGAAATGACAGATAAAAGCAAAGATGAAAATCCATTGTGATTCCTTGCCAACCGGCGGCGTTATTATCTCAGTTCTTTCTTTGCATATGAAGATACACAATGATCACAAAATAGACAACCTTTAGAAATGCGGAAGTTGCGCCAACAAGGCTTCTAAGTGAACTGGTTACTGAACACCTTATGGAAGAGCCGCATTTCTTACAAGAAAAGCACATTGTGAAACTATTGAAGGATGCGAAAATACTTTGGAAAAGTGACAGAGGGAAGGAAAAAAATGAGAGTGTTAGAAATGGGTAGCGGTTTAGAGAGAGAGAGAGAGAGAGAGAGAGAGAGAGAGAGAGAGGTGAAGAAAAAACCCAGGCAACTCTCATAACTTCGCTCGCTCCATTTAAGCCGCGACCGCGAAACAAAAACCATGCCCCCCTTGTAGATGAAGTTGGAATGGCAGAGGAAAAAAGTAAAATCAAAAGAGAGAGAGAGAGAGAGAGAGAGTGAGAGTAAAAGCAAGATGATGTGAATAAGGAGATAGAGGTGGAGAAGCGAAACTTGCTAGGTGGTGCTTGCAGGCAAACTATCAGAGGCGGTCGATGAATAGTGAAATAGGCCGCTATCATATCAAAGAGAGAAGGTTAATTGTTGCAGAATCTGTTGCGGCAAGTGCGGAGAAATCGGAGGGGACAAGGCCGAGAATATTGAGAGAGCGAAGAAAAGATAAAGAGAGAAAAGAGAGAGAGAAAGAGAGAGAGAGTGAGAGAGAGAGTGAGAGAGGAGGAAGAGAGAGAGAGAGCGAGAGAGAGAGAGAGAGAGAGAAAGAAGAGAGAGAGAGAGAGAGAGAGAGAGAGAGATCACTGAAGAGAAATCAGACAACTGATAGCAAACATATTGTGTGATAAAAGATGAAGAGGAAAGAGAGAGAGAGAGAGAGAGAGAGAGAGAGAGAGAGAGAGCCTTGCCCAGGGGCATATATGTAACTCCCTCCCCTGATGGGCCGACAGTATAGTCTGTACGTACTGCAACATCCATACACACGTTCCAAGAATGAGAGAGAGGAAGAAAAGAACAGCGGACCATAGAGAGAGAGCGAGAGAGAGAGAGAGAGAGAGAGAGGGGTAGAGAGAGAGAACGACAGAGAGCGAGGAAGAGAAAATGAAACAATGAAACAGAAAAACGGAGCGAGAAAGAGAGAGAGGGAGAGAGACAGCGAGCGAAGAAAAGAAAATGAAACAGAAAAACAGGGCGAGATAGAGAAAGAGAAAAGAGAATGAAAAAAAGAAGGAAGCGAGAAGCGCCTGGTGTACTCGGCGTCAGTTCCTATTCCTCCTGGGGGAACTGAACGGTCCCTCCCCATGTCCGTGCTCTCTTCTTCTACTTCTAATTCCTCCTCTCTCGCACTCTGATTTCTCACTCTCTTTCTACTTCTCTCTCCCTTACTTTCTCACCTTTTCCCTCCATCTCCTCATTTTCCTCCTCTTCTTCCCCCACCATCTTCTTGTCTTCTTCTTCCTCCTCCTACTCATTCACAACCAATCAATATACCAGCTAGACTGTCTCTCTCTCCCTCACCTTCCGACCTGTGCACAGCCGATAACTACCGGTGAGCATAGGGCTCAGATGGGAGAGAGAGAGAGAGAGAGAGAGAGAGAGAGGAAAAGAGAGGGAGAGTGCTTTGAGAGAGAGAAGATAAACAGCATGGTTAGAGAGAGAAAAGATGAGTGATGCTGAAGGGGCTAAGAAGGAAAGAGATCGCGAGGGGGACGCGCGACTTACGACGTGTCTTTCAGTTGGGAAAGGATGGACACTGGTCCTTTTGACAAGCTGAGAAAGAGAGAGCGAGAGTGAGAGAGATCCAGAGAGAAAGGAGAGAGAGAACATAGAGAGAGATCGAGACAGAGAGAGAGAGAGAGAGAGAGAGAGAGAGAGAGAGAGAGAGAAAGCGCCGAAACGATGGCATGTACACACGAATTCCATATGCTGCCACCCTTTATAAACCAAAGTTGAGAAAAATATAAAGAGAACAGCTCAAAAATGCTCTGAATTCAGCTGAGCTTGCATCGCTAAGCTCAGTTCTCTTCTTGTCCAAGAAGCGCCATTGTGGAGCTTGAAGAGAAAAGCGCAGGGATTTGGAAGTGAGTTCAACTTCTTCTTGGGGTTCTCATCAATCATAGGATAAGCCAGTCTGGAGGCGACTTCTGTCGGCTGCAGAAGAAGTCTGCAAGTACAAATGGACTCTGCTATTCAAGAAGACTTCGGAGAAGTCATTGGACTCAACAAAGAGCGACGAAGGAATTGTGGTTCCTCTCATGTGCCTCCGGAGGTCTCCGGAAGAAGTCGTGAACATAAAGTAACAATTAACACAATAAAAGATCACATCACCCACAGAACTTCTTGAAAAATATATGAAATATATTTCACCCATGTATGTAAATTGCATTCAATCCGGCTGAACTGAACAAGCGAAGGAAATATTAGGGATTTAGACCACGAGAAGAGAAGAAAAGAGAAAGAGAAATTGGTTGATTGAGAAGGGAGAGGACTAGAGCTAGAGAGAGACATTGAGAAAGAGAGAGAATAGCTAGAGAGAGATATTGAGTAAGAGAAAGGAGAGGTAGAGAGAGAGACAGAGAGACAGATAGAGAGAGAGAGAGAAAGAATGAGAGAGAGAGAAGAGAGAGAGAGAGAGAGAGAGAGAGAGAGAGAGAGAGAGAATTCCCGCACCTGACGAGCGGCTCTAACTTCGAAGAGGTGCGGCAAGCATCGGCCACCCACTAATCAGTGGAAGGTGAAGCTTGGTGTTGAAAGTGAGAAATTAAAGAGAGAAAGAGGGCGAGTGAGAACGAGAGAAAGAGGGAGAGCAAGAGGTGAAGAAAATAGAATGACTTACTGCTAGATATTCGCAGAGGCAGAAGTACGCATATAAAGATAAAGGCGGTAGCTTAATCTTGACAACAGAAAAGCGACTAATAAATCCAGAAGGAGAGGGAGTGAAAGATGGGAAGAACTTTGAAAGATATGAAATTTGCTTGTGCTTAAACAGGTAAAACGAAGAGAACTAAGCGGGAGGTTGAGTATTGGACCGTATTTCAATGTTTATATACAATGTTCTTTGTTCAAAACATCCTTTAGCAAATTTGTCAGGGTCTTATTCTCCTAGACGCCAAGAGAATACAAGTTTCGGATGGAGAGAACGGCATGGTTTTTGTGGTGTTGAGGGAGAAGATGAAATGATTCTCTTCGATTTCCTGCTCTCACTGGGAATGCCATTCGCAGAAGAGGCACATGTTCATATTACTTGCAGAGAACCAGTTACTGTGGACATGATCCAAAGACTCTGCCATGTCTGTACACTTACAGAGACCGATTGAGAGAGCGAGAATGAGCGAGGGAGAGAGAGAGACAGAGAGAGAAGGAGAAAAAAGAGAGAGAAAATGGAGAACAGGAGAGAAGTGAGAGAGAAATGGAGAACTAGGGAGAGAGAGAGAGAGAGAGAGAAATAGGATGACAAGAGTGAGAGAGAGAGTGTGAGAGAGAGAGTGAGAGAGAGATAGAGAGAGAGATGAAGAGAAGGATCTGACAATGAGAGAGTAAAAGGAAAGAGAAGGAAGCACAACATTACAGAAAGGAGACCATCTCCCTCGCGTCGAAGCAATTTATAGATGACGTTTAAATAACGTTAATTTGAGTTCTTCATTCTATCTCTCCGCCTCTCTCTCTCTCTCTCGCTCTCTCTCTTTCTCTCTCTCTCTCTCTCTCTTTCTCTCTCTCTCTCTCTCTCTCTTTCTCTTTCTCTCTCTCTCTCTCTATTACCCTAAATCTGTCCTGTCTATCTCTCTCCATCTCTCTCTCTGCCTCTCTCACTGGTAAAACAGCCAATTTTATAATTTGAAAGGGAATATTGTGAAGCATAGAAAGATGGGAGGTACTACAGAAGTGTGAGATGCAGCGTGTGATAGAAGAAGAAGGGAAGAAGTGACCGGAGGGGGCCTGAATTGGCTTCTCTCTCTCTCTCTCTCTCTCTCTCTATCTCTTTCTGTCCATCTCTCTCTCACTCTCTGTTTCTTTCTTCTCGCACTCACTCCACTGGAATCGCCTTCGGCTCTCACAATATAGGCGCGCATTGTTTGCACTTTTCTTCACCCTAAACTCTTCTTTCTTTTATCCTCTTCTCTCTCTCTCTCTCTTTCATTCTCTCTCTCCCTCTTTCTCTCTCTCTCTCTTTCATTCTCTCTCTCTATCTCTCTCTCTCTCGCTCTCTTAGCCTTGATAATTTCTCTCTCAACATCTTAGCTCCTTTCTTGTCAAATACAACCTTTCTTGGATTAAGTTTAATATTAAATGCGGAGAAAATCGGGAAATGTATCTATAACCTCAGAGCCATTAAAGAGATCGTGACAGGAAATGCCTCGATTCATGAGTAGTCTGATGAGATCGCGGGAGGAAGCGAGCAGAGAAGATATCCTCGATGATTTCCTTCTGACGCTCACGTTGACATTCCTAATGTGATATATCTCCCGTCGAATTTACAAGTTAATCAAGGAGGATATTTGTGTTGAAAACGACTTAGTAAATCGCGACGGATCTTCTCGGATTCTCGGTCTTCATAGAGAGAGAGAGAGAGAGAGAGAGAGAGAGAGAGAGAGAGAGAGAGAGGAGAGAGAGAGGAGAGAGAGAAAAAAAAGAGAGGAAGACGAAGAGAGAGAGAGAGAGAGAGGAGAGAGAGAGAGAGGAGAGAGAGAAAAAAGAGAGGAAGACGAAGAGAGAGAGAGAGAGAGAGAGAGAGGAGAGAGAGAAAAAAGAGAGGAAGACGAAGAGAGAGAGAGAGAGAGAGAGAGAGAGAGAGAGGAGAGAGAGAGGAGAGAGAGAAAAAAGAGAGGAAGACGAAGAGAGAGAGAGAGAGAGAGAGAGAGAGAGAGGAGAGAGAGAGAGAGGAGAGAGAGAAAAAAGAGAGGAAGACGAAGAGAGAGAGAGAGAGAGAGAGAGAGAGAGAGGAGAGAGAGAGGAGAGAGAGAAAAAAGAGAGGAAGACGAAGAGAGAGAGAGAGAGGAGAGAGAGAAAAAAAGAGAGGAAGACGAAGAGAGAGAGAGAGAGAGAGAGAGAGAGAGAGAGAGAGAGAGAGAGTCAAAGCAACTAGCACATCAAGAAGGAAAATGGCACATCCAAAGTTGTGAGGAAAAAAAACATTCAGATTTAGGTACACTTTAACAGTATAAAGTAAAATAATGTATAAAAAAAATTTATTCAACTACTCTTATGTCCATAATTCAACATGCTCTTTCACTTTCGCTGTCTCTTGCTCTCCCTCTCTGATCTCTCTCTCTCTCTCTCTCTCTCTCTTTTCGCCTCTCTCTCTCTTTCTCTGCCTCTCTCTCCCTCTACCATTCCCTCGCCCCCTGTCTCCACTCTATCTCTATGTCTATGTCTCTCTCTTTCTCTTGCTCTCCCTATTCTGTCAATCTCTCTCTTTCAATCGTTCTCGCTTTCTCTTTCCCTCCCTATCTCTCTCCTTTTTTACTCTCTATCTCGTTGGTCTCTCCTCACTATCTGCCTCGGTGTCTCTCCTCACTATCTGCCTCGGTAACTCTCTCTCTCCTGCCATAATCTTGATTACATTGAGTTTAGCTCTGATGTTATTCATCGTGCTCTCAGTAAGCTCGCCAACCGAAATTCTACTTCACCTGATAAGGTCCCTTATATTTTTCTCAAGAATGCAGCCAACTCTCTTAGCACCCCAATCACAATCTTATTTAGCCGAATAATGTTATATGGTAGAATTCCCAAGATCTGGTCGCACGCTCTCATCCGCCCTGTATATAAGAGGAAAGGATCCCGTCAGGAGTGTTCTAATTATAGGCCAATATCTCTTACGTGTTCTCTATCGAAAGTAATGGAACGTATTATTGCTCGTAAGATTTTCAGTTATCTAGAAGATCACTCCATCCTATCCCCATTCCAATTCGGTTTTCGACCCCGTCACTCTGTCTCTTCCGACCTTCTTACTACGCTTAATGACTGGCACTCTTCTCTTGATGCCGGTCAATATATTAGCACTGTTTTCATTGATTACAGTAAGGCCTTTGACACCGTTCCCAGGCAGCATCTCCTGTATAAGCTAGCTCGAATAGGCATTTCTGGTAGCCTTCTCCGATTTTTTGATTCTTTTCTAGCCAATAGATCACAATCGGTTGTCATAGATAATGAATTTTCACATACGTACCCCATAAGAAACGGCGTAAATCAAGGTACCTGTCTTGGGCCTCTGCTTTTCCTTATTTATATTAATGATATCGTTGATTGCATTCCCTCAGGCTGTCACTACACCATTTATGCAGATGATGTTAAGCTGTATACGTTTAATAACCCAAACCTCCTCCAATCTGCTCTTAACTCAGTAAATAAATGGTCTAGCAAATGGGATCTCGCCATCTCTCTTGATAAGACAGTCGTCCTTCCAATTGGGCGTCAGCCCGAATTTTTGTACTCTCTCCGAAATATAGCCCTACCCATTGTTTCATCTTTCAAAGACTTAGGAATAACATATGACTCCGATCTCTCAACCAACGAGCATATTCAGGGAATTGTTAGGAAAGCGTCAGCTAGGTCGGCATACATTCTTCGCTCCTTTAAGACACGCAATATTCATATTCTATGTCGATTGTACAAAGTGTATGTTCTGCCAATATTAGATTCTTGTTCAGAAGTTTGGAACCCCTCCTCTTCATTTTCTATTACCTCGCTTGAGAAAGTTCAACGCAGTTATACCCGCTCGATTTTTAAGCGCATAGGCCGTCCAATGCCTTATAACGAACGTTTGGTTTCCCTTGGCTTAATTCCCTTAGAATGTCGTAGGAGAGTCACGGATTTAGTCACTACATTTAAGATCGTTAGAAAACTTACGCCTATTGTTCATACTCGCTTTTTCTCTCTCCCCTCCCAATACTCTTCACTCTTCGTGGTCATCCTTATAAGCTAGGACTTCCCCCTCTCCGCTCCCTCCGATCAAGGCGTTCATGCCTCTCTTATCGTGTTGTCCGTCTCTGGAACTCTTTACAAGAAAAGTATGTATCCTCGAATTCTCTTTCATTATTCCGTAAATATTGTACCCACGTTGTAACACAACAAAATGTCTCTTAATCGTTACATCTCATGCCCCCATTTTGTTTTGTCATCTTTTTCTCTCTTGTATTATTATTTTTTTCTTTTTAATAATTTCTAATTTATATTGCTTGGCCCAGACTATATTTCCTCAAGTATTATGATGTTACTACATACTTTGCCCACATCGGTCAATGCGATAAAGAAATTGAAATTGAAATTGAAATTGAAGAGAGAGAGAGAGAGGAGAGAGAGAGAGAGAGAAAAAAGAGAGGAAGACGAAGAGAGAGAGAGAGAGAGAGAGAGAGAGAGAGGAGAGAGAGAGAGGAGAGAGAGAAAAAAAGAGAGGAAGACGAAGAGAGAGAGAGAGAGAGAGAGAGAGAGGAGAGAGAGAGAGAGGAGAGAGAGAAAAAAGAGAGGAAGACGAAGAGAGAGAGAGAGAGAGAGAGAGAGGAGAGAGAGAAAAAAGAGAGGAAGACGAAGAGAGAGAGAGAGAGGAGAGAGAGAAAAAAAGAGAGGAAGACGAAGAGAGAGAGAGAGAGAGAGAGAGAGAGAGAGAGAGAGAGAGAGAGAGAGAGTCAAAGTAACTAGCACATCAAGAAGGAAAATGGCACATCAAAGTTGTGAGGAAAAAAAAACATTCAGATTTAGGTACACTTTAACAGTATAAAGTAAAATAATGTATAAAAAAAAATTTATTCAACTACTCTTATGTCCATAATTCAACATGCTCTTTCACTTTCGCTGTCTCTTGCTCTCCCTCTCTGATCTCTCTCTCTCTCTCTCTCTCTCTCTCTTTTCGCCTCTCTCTCTCTTTCTCTGCCTCTCTCTCCCTCTACCATTCCCTCGCCCCCTGTCTCCACTCTATCTCTATGTCTATGTCTCTCTCTTTCTCTTGCTCTCCCTATTCTGTCAATCTCTCTCTTTCAATCGTTCTCGCTTTCTCTTTCCCTCCCTATCTCTCTCCTTTTTCTCCTCTCTATCTCGTTGGTCTCTCCTCACTATCTGCCTCGGTGTCTCTCCTCACTATCTGCCTCGGTAACTCTCTCTCTCTCTCTCTCTCTCTCTCTCTCTCTCTCTCTCTCCCTCTCTCTCTCTCCCTCCCTCCCTCTCTCTCTCCCTCTCTCTCTCTCTTTCTTTCTCGCTCTTTCTCTCTCTCTCTTTTCTCTCTCTTCTCTCTTCATCTGTCGTCCTCTCTCGCTGCTGCAATCACCATGGCAGCATACCTTCTGTTGCGTGCTCGGGAGCAAAGGAAGCGGAATTCGGCTGCGGGGAGTGTTCCCTATTTCTTCCTTGTTTGGCTTTCCAGCATTTATTGTCACCCCAGATGTCCACTTTCTTTGCCTACGCTGTGTTTTCCAGCACAAGCTGTCTGTAAACTGAAAAGCGACAGTAAAAATAAAGAGTTTCGATCACGAAATAAATGGTCATTAACCGACACAGCTTTCTGAGCCCAAGAGAACCAGCCGTCGCTCTCGCTGTACTCATTTGATCTACGACCATGAAGGGCGGTGGCTGCGATACGCACGTGATCTACTTTCCTTCCAGGCATCCATTGCTTTGCGTTTTCTTTCATGTTCTACCATTTTCTCTCTTTCTTGAAAGATGAATTGAAATGGCTTTTCTCCTGGTAACAACCCATCCGTTAAGGTCTCTACTAGTCTAACTCGATTCTTCACAGAGATGGAGCGCCTACCCTTCATTGACTCTCCACGCTCCGTTCCGGTACACTTCCCTTATTTTCACTATCGACAAAAGACAGCAAAATGTTTCATATAGAGCCCGTTTTCCTAAGCCATCCAGGATTTCCTATAAACATATTTCAGGATTCATTTATATGGCCGTAATTCATAAATTGAGGTTCGACTAATGACAAAACTCAGAAAACTTTCTAGGAATATTTGAGGAACCTCTGGAGGGCCTCGAGGGCTGTGTGAATGGAGCCGCGGCTGGCAGTCGTGGTCAGAATGACTCTTTCTTCGTTGAAAAACGCGCACGTGTCCTCTCTCCAGGTTCGTGTCTCTTCCTTCCCTTACAAACTCTCTTCCATTCAACTCCTTGCCGTTTTCTGGATGTTCAATTGATGGAGGCACACAGTGCATGCATATGCAGAAACCCTGAATTCCATTATTCTCTTGACTTTTATATTCTTTGTTGATGAATTGCATCATTGAACATTATTAGTTTTCATGTATACAACTTTGCAGTAGTTTATCCAATAAATGCTCTCGGAGAAGTAGTTCCGAGGGCGTCATTTGTTAGGAATACCACGAGATTGAAATGATGATGTGTTTGATTGCAGGCAGACCTCCGATGTCTCCTCGTCGTTTCTCTGACTTCGTCTCTCCTCGTTCTCGCCCTCATGACCTGTTTCTGCCTACGAGCCTCATCCGCGTTGTCCCAACTCGGTCTTTCACCGACCCAACCAAATCAGCGATTGTTCGTTCTTTGGAATTAAAAAAGTGTGCAAAATTTCAAAAGAAAAGTAATTAGAGAAGCTAGTGTAATTGTCAAGAAAATGCGTAATAGTAAAAATGTTAAGGATCCGTTAGAAGGGCTGGAGGATGATGGTGCCCGTAATGGCTCCGTGGAATCCTTCGCACAACGGCGTCCTTATTTCCTCTCGCCAGGTTTGCCCTTTTTGTCCTTTGTCACCTCTTCTGAATTGTTTGTTTCACTGGAGCGTTACAGCCTGTGCAAGTGTGCAAGGACTGGGGGTGCGCTGTCAAAAATAAGGTGCCGAAGAGAATTTCTTTTGTCTGGTGTACTTCTGTGCCCTTTTCTCATTTTTGGACATTTTCTTCGTGTTCTGACTACTTTATCTACCCTACCGTAGTGCTCTTGCTTTCGAGTGTTAATTGCGGTCCAGCAATCGGAAAGGTTGAGCTCACAAGTTCATATAATCCTGGAACGTGGAATCCTTGGGTTGATATTCTGAGCAAAGTAGAGAAGGAAAAATACAAAATAAGATACTACCGTGGTGGGAATGGCTTAATAGTACCTATTATTTGTTAAGTAATGATTGCATAGCATAAAGGGTATGGCATAAACTTGTGCTAATGATAGCGTAGCACGGAACTTAGTTAATGACTCCGATGTGGGTCTGTAGCTGGGGAAGAGGGGGAGTTTGATGTTGAAAGCTCTTGCGGCTCTTATAATGGAGGAATGCTTACGAAAAGATGAACGGGTAGAAGGCTAAGCAAGGACGGACTAAAAGAAGGTACTACCGCTTTGACAGACCCACCCAGATTTTGGGTCTACCCAAAGCCCTACCGCACCATGTTTTTGAGTCACATTAAGGGAGAAACAGCTAACCCACCCTGGGTTCCGAGCCCAATACCTCCTTCCCCACCCAAACCTTCTGGGTCCGTGACAGTGGCTTTTATTCCATGAACATGGAGCAGAATTGCGAAAGTGAAAATAATGGGTAACACGGTCAGAGATGCTTCTTCATCAATTACTGCTATAGTTTACCTGAGCTTTTCTCTTCCTTTCCGAATACCCGATAGGTTCTTTCTTGCTTGTGCAATTTGCCCATCGTGAGTTTTGAGAGTACCGTCCCAGCCCCATCAACTTCTGTTCTCCTCGTGCTTCTTCCAAACCTCTGCATAACTTCACCGCCTTCCAACATCGACTTTTCGACAACCTCAGAATCTCCCCAATTGTGAGTCAACCTTTATTATCACTCTTTTTTGAAGATGGCGTCAGCTTTTCTTACCAGGTTTAAAAGCTTAAAATCTGACGATGAATATATTGGTGTACCAGAAAAATTTTGAAAATTATCAGCGTTGGTTCGGACAGAGAGCCAATCCATTTATCGTGTATAATCTGGAGTTAAAGAGGAAGAAGCAAGGTGTTCTTATATTGGGGGAGGGGAGGGGAATGTTCTATCGAGTGATTCACAGCCATCGCATCGGCGGTGCTTCGGTCAATATACACAATTTTCTGTTTCTTACTTTTCTTGTCTTTATCTCTCCGAGATCTTTTCCTTCTCGCTTTTCACTTTGCGGAAATCAGAGTCATTTCATGCGTTTGGTAACTCAGCACGCGATGTGAAATGATTGATGGGAATTGTTGAGAGATCATTATTGCTTCGATGACCGACGCTCCCTGCAAAAACAGCAATGGCAAGCTGAGCGAGATCTATCCATTGTCTTTTCTAACTCACGATATCATTTTGTGCTTCCGACTCGCTCTCCTCTCTCTCTCTCTCTCTCTCTCTCTCTCTCTCTCACCGTCTCTCTCTTTCTACTCTCTGTCTGCCGTAGCCCTCTTTTATTCTCTAACAATGTCGCCTAGCCGTTGCCCCTCCTCCATTGCTGATGCCCTCTATCTTTCGCTGTAATAGTAGCAGAAGAAGTCACTTTTTCTCTCTGCTTCTCCGTTTCTCTCTAACAGTCCTCAACACACTTCTCGTCCTTCATCCTCCGTACGCTTTCCCCTGCCTTCTCTGCCGTCTCTCCAATCACTCTGCTCTCTCATCTTTCTTCCCTGTCTTCTCTCAGTTCTTACTCGATCTCTCTCCCTTCATTTCTCAATGTGATTATGTCCGTTCAGCCTGCATTCTTTCAAGTAATCGACCGGTCACTCCACTTTGCTCATTCTTCGTTATCCTCTCTGCTTCTTCTTCTCTGATCACTTTCACTTTTGCAATCTTTTCATGTCGGTTGCTCCGTTCTCATAAATAACTGAACACGCATTCCTTTGTTGCTCTCTTCCACTCTTTCGTTTTTCAACTTGGGTTCAACAGGGAGATATCGATGTAGCGTAGTGGACAACACCTTCTGGAGTCACCAGAGATGAGAGATACGGAGGGAAGCAGTTGCTGGCTCTTCCATTGCTACATAGGGAGACTTGGCAGAGATAGGCTAGACCCTTCGTGGATCATCCAGGCTCGGGCCTCAAGCAGAGAAGAGGGAGGACCTTACACAGTGGTGGCGTCTTCTCTTGTCCGGGGATCTCTTTAGCAAACAGCCCCTCAGGCACTCTTCCACCCTCATCTTCCGATCTCTCTCTCTCTCTCTCTCTCTCTCTTCTCTGCTTCTCTGTGTCTCTCGATATCCTGCGTCGTGCATCTTCTTCAAATCTCTTCACTCGGCTACATGCCGCCGCACACAATTTGTCCTTTTTATCTAGAATTTCCAATGCGTCACTTTGGGCTTCTTTAAGTAAAAATTTGAGCTAAGCTGTTTAACAGCCTAATTTTCATGATTACATATTAGTTGTTCTTTTCTTCTTTTCCGTAAGACGCTGAATTTACCAACATTAAAAATGTTTCTTTCAGTTTTAGAATTTCAGTTGAAAATTGTATCGCGCGTTTTTGTTTTGCTGTAACTGATGCTTTCGTTGCTCGCGGTTATCCACGTTTTCTTTTTGCCTTCTGCTGCCTTTTTTTCATTCTACATGCTCTTCCTTCGTCTCTCTCTCTCTCTCTCTCTCTCTCTCTCTCTCTCTCTCTTTCTCAGCTTTATTTGTTTCGACTTTATCTCAGACCTATGTTTTTTTTTGTCTTTTTTGTCGAATTGGCATATAGCTTTTCGAGAGTGTATAATGGATTTTTTACATTTGAAGTTGCTATCGTGGTAAAAGGATAGCTGAAATCTGAGAATGAATCGCTAATACAAATCTCACGAATTTTCTTGTATCGATTTCTTCTTCCATATATTACATCTTATCATTCTTATTTAACTAAACCGATAATCGTTTAGTTTCATTGATTACTGAGTCTAGTTACTTTATAAGTAAATTCTGAATTATAAAGTAACTAGACTGGCTTAAATGAGTGTGCTATGAAACAAATATCATGTAAATGCTTTTGTGATTGATATTGTACCACTGCGACATTCGGGGTATTGCTTAATTAAGTGATATTATTTGAGATATTCTCTCACTCGCTCTCCCACTCTCTCTCTCTCTCTCTCTCTCTCTCTCTCTCTCTCGTTCTCTCTCACCCTCTCACTCCCTCTCTCTCGTTCTCTCTCACCCTCTCACTCTCTCTCTCTCGTTCTCTCTCACCCTCTCACTCTCTCTCTCACTCTCTATCTTTCATTTTTTCATTGGCTGTCGGGCTTATCTGGAGTTATGCGAAGCGAGAATTTAAAAAAAAAAAGCAATTAATGAGTTGTACGACACGATGTTTTAATAGCTTTTCTGAAAAAGAACTTGTGATAGCATAGAATGACGGGGAAGTTTATGAAGTGATTAGTGGCTTTCCTCATCGTCGGCCTGCCGTTCTATCTCGGAGATGCCCGCTGCCCCTTCCAGTCAGGTGCCCCGGCCAACGCTCTGAACGACCCCGCTGGGCAGCTGCCCACTCGTCTCTCTCTCTCTCTCTCTCTTTCTCTCTCTTTTCTCTCTCTCGTTCTCTGTTTCTCTCCCTCTTTCTCTGTTTCTCTCCCTCTTTCTCCGTTTCTCTCCCTCTGCTGCTGGCTATCTTTATCTTCCCAGTTCTGTCATAGCTTACTCTCGACACATCTTCAACCTTGTCACTTGGCTTCTTCCCTCCGTCCACCTCTCTCTCTCAATCGATGAGTACCTTTCCCTTGTAACTTTAATTGACTTTTATTTGTGCTTGCTCGCATAATTGATATCGTAAACCGTTCGTGAAGCCATCATTCAACTTTTCTCTAATGCTGAACTAATCAGGGATTGGCAAGAAAGGAAGGAAACGGAGAGGAATGAGTAGAGACGGAAGAAGAAGTGAGAAGTTGGTCTGATCAAGGAAGAGGGAGACTTCTCTGTCTCTCTGCGTCTCTTCAGCAGCGAATGCACAATCACCGTCACTCTCCTCCCTTTCTGTCTTCTGCCGCAGTCGACGATCCCTTCTTCAGCCGTTAGTCTTCAGCTTCTCATTTTATCGGTTCCGAATCAGTGATGGCTGGCCACCCTCATCCCATTCCTTTCTCTTTACACTTCTACTCCCTCCTCTTTCACTCGCTCTCTTCCCCTCTTCCTCTTTCTCTCTCCTCTGACGTGTGAGGGCATCACACTTGTCGGCATGGATCCTCCTCCATCTGCCCCCTCCTCCCTCATGCATTGACTTCTCTCATTTCGCGAGTGATTGTTGCCCGACTGCAGGTGCTGCTCTTCATCCCGAGTCTTCATCTTCCTTCTCCAGACCCTCTTCGTCGTCCTTCTTCTCCTCTCAGCCTCCTCTTGGCTTCTTCCCCTCAGACGCCCGCTCTCCTCGTTCCCACTCCCTCGACACTCGTCGCCAGCCTTTCCTGTCTCCTTCTGCTTCCCTTGACTCCTATCCCGACCATCTCCCTGACTTTCCCTCTGCCCATCGGAGACCCTCGCTACCTCTAAGTAGGGAAGAGCTCAGTCCGTCACCAATTCGTGTCCTAGGCCAACAAGGAGTTCAACAAGGCCCTGCCCAGACGAGCACTGCTCTCCTGTCCCTTCTTCAACGCTACCCTTCAGCCAGGAAGTCCATCCTTGGTCGCTCTTACCTTGCGGCGGCGGCGTCTGCGGATGTCCCTGGATCTTCTGACTCGGGCGCCGCTTCCAACTCGCCCTCGCACTCTTCACTCAACAGCAACCTCTCTTACAACAACTACGCCGATTGTTATCCGCCTCCCGAGTCTTCTCTGAGTTCCAGTTCTTTTCTCTCCGAATCGGCCACTTACAACTCGGAAGACTACGACCCTACCCCCCAGCAGCCTTTCTACTCCTCTTACTACGGTCGTCCAGTTCCGAGTGACCGAATCAATCAGGAGCAGTGCTATCCAGGCCACGTTGGCCTCTCGTCCTATTCGGCTGAGCATTCCTCTATCCCAATCCGGAGTACATCTTCGTCAACTCTCCGACCGGCTCCTTCGGTTGCTTCTTCCTTGGACGTTTCTGTGCTCGACGAGCTGCTCTCTCTGGACTCTGGAATCAGCCAGGATCCGCAGATGAGTCGCTCTACCAGTGAATGGCGCTCCTCCTTCGCTAAGGCACAGAAGGCTTTCTCCAGTCGCGAAGGTCAGGGCGATCCCAGCCATCTTCAGGGTTAGCCTATGCCGCCTCTCATTTTTCGATCATTGATCTACCTTGACTTTGGTTAAGGAAGCTGCAGTATAATGAACGAGATTGCAGATGGTTACACAACGAATGGAAGAGACTCAGCCGTGGAGAGACGCACAATGGAGAGGAGTGACGACGGGATGGAAGGGGGTCTTCTCGCCTCTGCACTCGAGAGACGTGCAAGTGAGTCCCCATTCCGCCGCCCCTCTCCAACTCCGGCCTCGTCTGCCATCGGCTCCTTCTGGAGTCGCACTCTGGCCACTGCCCACCGCGCAGCATCTCCGACTCCGGCTCGACTCCCCTCTTCTCTCTCCGCTGCAGAGAGACTTCAGGAATTGGCAGCAGAGTCTGCTTCTTCTCCTTCCTCTTCATCTGCCACACTTCCTCGTCGTTTCCGGGAGTCTTCGATAGCATCTAGACAGGCAGCCTACCTCGATGCTGCGCAGACTAACAGCCAAGCGGCACCGAACTTTGCTTCCCTTGACGGAGCAGTGGCTGAGCTCTCGAACTCCGTTCGCAGTGGATGCCGTCGCTTCCCAACGAACGATGAAGAAGTTCTTCATTTCACGGCAGTCTCAGCTGCTCGTAGAGTGCCAGTGTCCTCTCCCTTCCGTCACAGCCCCTCCCCTGAGTCTCTTGGTTCTGAGTGCTCTTCCTATGGCATTCCGAATGGCTTGCCTCATCCCAAACCCCGCCACAACGTGCGCGAGCAGTTGGCGGCAACGTGTACGTTCGTTGCACGGCCGAACTTCCCCTCCACTGGCTCGGTCGCCACTCGAATCTCAGAGTTGGAGAAGAGACCAGGCACGCCCACTCTGCAGGTGACGGGTGGACAGAATGGAGGCCGCGAGTGTGCCAAGGAACCGCCGCTAAGTCCTCGATCCACCGTCTTCCGTGCCAAGCCGGTCATCCATGTGGATGTCGGAGGCGGCCGTCATCTCGGCAACTTCTCCTCTGCCAATTTGGCCTCCTTCGCCAGCAATTACAGTGTAAGTCGAAGAAATTGGACTTTTTTTTCGTGGGAAAACATAACGGGTCCAGATCAATGAAATCAGCTAAAATATTTTGTTTATTCCTCGATTGGTGAGAGTATGAATCATTCGGAAGCAGTCGCATATGAGAGGGGCTGCTCATGTGCTGGGCACTTCTCCATTCATGAAATATCTTCTATTCCATGTTAACGACTTTCGGCTACTCCCTCGTGAATAATACCCACGCCACACCACCACCTTTATCTTCTTTCTTTCTCCTCATTCTCACTTTCTCTTATTCTCGTTCGCTCCATGATTCCAAGATAGCTTTTTTTTTATTCTAGTATCAAATGGACCCAAGATGTATGTGAGATGGACGAGTGTTTAGTCTGGACGCCCACGGAGTGCCAACCTCTCTGACAATGTCTACTATTGTGTCTTTCAACTACTACGGCTTCTGTTCTTTTCCCGTACGGAGTCGCTCATTTGCACGTAATCTGCTTGTCTACTTAGCTGGGCGTCCATGATATCTGTGTCCTTCTCTCTCTCTCTCTCTCTCTCTCTCTCTCTCTCTCTCTCTCTCTCCTCTCTTCTTGCTTGGCCGGCTACTACTTTTCTGTTAGCGTCCTTTCAAAGTGTGCTCCGCGCATCATTTGTACGAGTCTGAGCACCGCTTAGTCATGTTGTACTGTGACGATGCTAGAGGATCATGAGGGCGGGCGGCCTGCAGGAAGAGAGAGAGAGAAAGAAAGAAAGAGAGTGAGAGAGGGTGTAAGAGAGAAAAAGAGAGAGGAGAGAGAGAGAGCGGGGAGGATATCTTCTGCCCAGATGTCAGTCATTCCAGTCCAATCAGAAGACCCATTGTTGCACTACGACAAGCGGAGTGTTGGACACGCCAAAAAAGGAGATGAAACTAGAATCCGGCTGCTTTCTGCTTTTTCGCAGTTTGCTTCCACCTCTCATTCCCTTAATTGCCTCTTCTCTCTCTCTCCCTCTTCGACTTCCCTTCTTGATGATGAAGAAGTGTCTTTCTGTTGGATGAGATCATCTTCTCCATTCTATGAATTCCCACGCCCCTTTTAATATCTTCTCCAGTCTTCCCTTCCACGACTTCTTCTTCCGTGCACTTCATAGTCCAACACACAATGTAGCCGTGTCGATGTCCACTTTTTGTTGCAATCAAACTGGTCCTTTTGTTTAATTATATTTAAACTGTTAAATTATTGAAATAGCTCGCGGTTGTTAGATTGATTTTTACCTCTGTCTTCTCTTGTGATCACCTTGCAAAACAGCGTAATATACTTTTGAAACGAAAACCAAAGAAGGGAGGGAATCATAGAGAGAGAGAGAGAGAGAGAGAGAGAGGAGAGAGAGAGAGAGAGGGGATGTCTCAGAGAAGGATTATTGAGAGACACAGGAGCAGAGATGCCCGAGAGAAGCGAGACTCCGTGGTAGCTGCTCGGGCAGCTCTTATTTAAACTGCATCACACGTCTCGCTATACTATTGGGGGGAAAGGAAAAGAAGAAGTTGGTAGGGAGGAGTGGAAAGAGGAGCCACCGCTCGCTTTCGTATTGCCGTCCAGCATTCATAGCTCTTTGAAGGTAGCCTTCTGTTCTTCTCTCCCATTCTGCTCTCTCTCTCTCTCTCTCTCTCTCTCTCTCTCTCTCTTAACTGTTCTCCTTTCTTTTCAATCACTTGGCTTCACTTCCTTCCTCTCTTACAACGGCATATGTTTCCACCCATTTCTGCCCTTTGCACTGACCGAAGCAGCGTTTCTGGACTCTTTGAAGCTGTTGGGTTGTGGAGTCTGTTTAAGAAATATACAATAAGCACTACACTTGATCACTGCTCTCTCTCTCCCCCAATCTCTCTCCCTCATTTTTTCTATTTCTTTCTCTAACCACTGCCCTTCAGTTTCTCCCTGAGGCATGGTGTCTTGCATTCCTCTGGTAATTAAATGATGCAGCAGCGGCCTCTGCACCCTTCTTCTTGCTCGCGAAGAACTGCGATCCGCCGACCCGTCCTTAATACACGTCCCGCCCTTCCTTCCGTACAGTCTCAATCTCACCGTTAGTTTTCTTCTCTTTGCTTGATCGACTCATTTCGCTTGCTCCTCGTAACTTTTTTCTCTATCTCTCTTTCTCCCAATCTCTGATGTGCACTTTCAATCGTCTCAATTGCTGTACTTACTGCTGGCATGTTAGCTCGACCTTTTCAGCTTTTTTCCAGCGTTCTACGCAGTCGTTTGTTGTGCCATACTTTAAACAAAATTGACATTCGCGTAATCTTCGTACACGAGAGAGAGAGAAAGAGAGAGAGAGAGAGAATGGGAGGAGAAATAGAGAGAGAAAGATGGAGAGACGAAGAACGCGGATGCGGACTTGTCGTGGTAATCGAGTTGTAGGAAGGGCGATAGCTTAAGGGAATGTGGAATGGCCAGAGGGACTCTTCTTCTTTCAATCTCTTCATGTCTTCCCTTGGCTTTTGGTCCGATCAATCTCGAGTCTTCTTACCATTTTCTCCTTTTCTTTCTCCTTGACAATTGTTCATTTGCCGTTCTCTTTCTGTTCCTGCTTCTTTCTCTTTCCTCCAACTCTTTTCCACTGGCATTCCTTCTATCATCTGCCCACTTTTCCACTCACGGAAGTCAATGACTTTGCTTGACTTTAGCCGCTTTCAGCAACGGGTCAGGGAGTGCTCTTCAGAGAGAGTCTTCAGAGGGAGAGAGAGAGAGAGAGAGAGAGAGAGAGAGAGAGACTAGTAAAGGGAGAGCGAGAGAGACTCTTACGAGACATGTTTCCACCGTGCCCGCGGCCAGATTTGTCTGGAACCTTTTGGGATAGCGTGCTCATGCTGGTGGCCCTCCTCACCTCCCTCTATATACCTTAGACACACTGACAGTGTACAGAGTGTCTGCGCCCTTCCCCAACATCCTTCTGGATCTTTTTGACTCCTCTCTCTGCTATTATTTTTTCAATCTCTTCACCTTTCTCTCTACCTCTCTGTTCTCTGCATATCTTGCATCCCCTTGATTCGCTGTCATCCTTTCTGCCGATGCCATCCACTTGAGAACGCCACAGGCAAATTGAAGACGAGAGTGTATGGCGAATGAGAGAGAGACAGAGAAAGAGAGGAAGAGGGAGAGAGAGACAGATAGGAAGAAGTGATAGAGGTACAGAGAGGGGAGAGAGAGGCGGAGGGCGGAAATATAGAGAATAGAATGGTTGCGTTTAGTTGTACAGAGCTTGGCTGATCGTCTTGACGGGAGCTTGTCCATCTCGCATGGCCCAATGGTTCTTCAGCTGAGCGCTACTTGCGTGTTGATCTCAATTCGCTCTTATTTTATTGATTTGCGTTATTTCCATTGAGATGAAGGAATTGTTACAGAGCTGGCTTGCTGGTGTTGTCTATTGCAACTTTTGAGTGCATAAAAAACCGCTTTGGGAGCATGGAAATTGCCTGAAAATGACTTACATAAGTAAAGTTGTGGCTGTCTGTACGGAAATGACATTTGAGTCATCTCCCGTGGTGGCTGACCTTTGATCTTATTGCTTAGTATTTCCCGGCTCGCTTGCCTCATATTCTGCACTTTCTGCTTCTTCTCGCAGAAGCGGTCAACTTAGGAGAAAGCAAGAGAGGAAGCTCCACCCTCTGCTCGGCGGATTAAGCAACATCCGCAAACAGTGGACAACGGGCCAAGCAGAAAAGCTCCTCTCTCTCTCCCTCTCTCATCGCGACTTGCCCCGCCATGGTTGAATTCTCAAGCCCTGAGGCACCCCACCTTCTCTCATCCCTGCTCAGTCATTGCCTTCCCAAAATCTTTCAATCTCTGGATATTTTTCTTCACTGTACTTGATCGTTCCTGGGCGTTTTTCTTGGCATGGATGCTTTTTTCTTGTGAGAAATAAGGACAGTATTTAGTAATGGTCGTTAGGAGTTTAATCTTCAAAGAGAAATGTAGTTGAATTTTTCTATCAGATTTTCTTTCTTATGTCGTTCTTGCCGCTATCAAAAATTTGCTTCTGGATGAGAAGAAACATAATTGTTTCTTGTTATTATTTTTATCAGACATATTATTTATTTGTTCGCAAGGGTGTGCTTCCTTTTGAAACGTGAGCCCCTATCACACTGTGATCTCCTTGCCATGGACTTCCTTAGCAAGATATCTTTTCTTCTTTTATCTCTATGCCCGCATGATTTTAGATCCCTGACTACGGCATCCTCGTTTGAACAATCATTTTATTGCAAGTCTGTCTCAGATGCTTTATTGGGTCTGTGCCTTTTCACTCTCTCCGTTCCCATGTGCTTTTCCTGTGCCCACCACTCTTTCTCCTTCCCTCTCTCTCTCTCTCTCTTCCTCTCTCTCTCTCTCTCTCTCTCTCTCATCTCTCCCCCTGGCTTGACACATTTGTGTGCAGGAAGGGCCTTGTTTGCCGACGTTGTTCGTCACGACGACAGCCCGTCTTACAACAGATGAAAGCAAATCTGTCACCTCTCCTCCTCTCTTTCTTCCCTATCACCCTCTCTCTTCTGCCTCTCTTCTCTCTCTCTCTTCTCTCTCTCTTCTCTCTCTCTTCTCGCTCTCTCTCTCTCTCTCTCTCTCTCTCTCTCTCTGTCGCTTCTCACCTCTCTTCGTGCCATATTGTTTCCATTTTTGCTTTTTCATGCGTTCATTACATTCATGTTTCTTGAATAACAGACGATACACCTTCGATGATCTCTCTCTCTCTCTCTTTCTCTCTCTCTCCTCTCTCTCTCTCTCTCCCTCTCTCTCTACCCTCAGTGCCCTTGATCTGCTCGGTGCTCCCTCTTCCTCGTTCACCGATGAAGGATTCGCCCGTGGTTGGCGTTCCCCGCCGTCCTCCAGATGCAGTTGCTTGTGGCTGTGGAATGCGACGCGGTGCCCGTAGTCGTCCGGTGTCCCTCCTCCTTCCTCCGGCTGATCATGCCACCCACTCCCTCCCCGCGCCCCCCGGCGTCCATTCCAACGGTCGCATTGGCCGCTTCTTCGCACATTTTGTGCGGAAAGTCTTCGATTCGGAACAACGAAAGAGACCCCGACGAGCAGCCTTGTCCGCCGCCATCCCAGAAGGCGAATGTCCATATGTAAGTGGGTGAATGGGAAAAGGCGGTCGGAGTTGGGTGGGAGAAGGATCCGCAATTGCCACTTAGTGTTTGGGTCACGCTAAGTGATGCACAAAAACGGGAAACAGTGAAGGACAACGAGCTTAAAAAAAACAGAATTGTATAGAGTTGTTGCATTTCTTGACGTGGACATACATATTTTCAGACTCCCTCGGGTGGCAGTAATGGGGTGGCCAAGACTGCCTTGCCTGAGACTAATGGAACCCCGTTACCAAGTCAGTTTCAATTTCAGTTCTTTCAGCTCTTTAAAAATACAAAATATGTATTATAATTTGATCTCTATGAGGCGTAGATGAGTTAAGCGACTACTGTATTTCCGACCCTCACTGTTCTCCTTAATCTCTCTGTTGTCTAGCGTGTTGTTCCTTTGTAGCATCGCGAGTCGCCTTGCACAACTACGCCTTGAGGACTCTGAAAGTCCCTGCAACCCGCCATTCACAACTTCGACTCCTATTAAGTTCGTTCTTCAAGTTCTTTCGATGGGAATAATTTTATTTTGAAATTTTGAATAACTATTCCCCCCGTCTTGATCGTGAAAATAATTAAACTGACACTGAATAAATTAATTTGTTAAGGGGCGCAGCATCGCCAGGAAAAGTGAAGAATGTAGTGGACGGCATCTCCTCCGTCCGCGTTGTGAGGCCTTTCTTTCTTCTTCTACTTAACTTATCTTTACTTTATTTGTCTTCCTCTTTTTCTTGATAAAAGTTAAGCAATAAGAGTTGTTCAGCGACTGGACCTGGATTCCTCTTCGTCTTCTTCTGGCGACTCCACTTTTGACTTGTCTTCCAACGGATTGACAGATAAAGGTGCGCGAGAAGGAGTGTGTATTATGAGTTGAAAAAAGGAGAAAACTAACTTGCTGTCAGTCATTTTCCCGTGTTTTTCAGCTCTTGCAAACGGGCTGATTTCCCGGGCAGTTCGCGGTCTCAATGTCTCTGCTCAGTCAGTTCCCATTCTCAGATTGCAGCTGAATCTTCATTACTCGGAATGACCATTCTTGATGAATGTTAGTATTTGCAGGATGGAAGAAGAGAAGAATGGAGTCTATGCAGATGGAGATTCTCCGTTCTCTCCAAAACGACGGCCGCCTTCTCATGTTGGTTCTTCTTTATTATGTCTGCCGTACTTCACATTGTTATAATCTGCCCCGTTATAGGCCTCTCCTCTTCTGCGAAGAGTACAGCAAGAGAAGCCTCGTCTTATCAACTATAAGAGGTTTGCTATATTTCTTCTGTTCTATCAGGCAATACGTATTGACTTTAAAAGTTACTGCTAAATGAATGGAGAAGTATTTGATATTCTGCAGATTCCACTTCCCTCAAGGCAAGCCGGTCTCCTCTACGGAGAATGACGCAGCCCTCCGCAGGGCCAGTGAAGTCTTCCGTCAGCTGCCGGACAGCTCTGTCCGGAAACAATTTTAATTCTTTCGTTAATTTATCTTAATTTGTTTTTCTACATATTATTTTGTGAATAAAATAAATGAGTGAATTGTTTGTTGAGGCGACCCTGGAAGACATGCCGGCCATCGTGCGGGCCTTCGGCCTCCCCCTCTACTGGAAGAGACCCGTTTGGGATGCAGTCTCAAGAGGCAAGCAGAGGGTAGAACACAAGGACTTCTCCGCCTGGTGGAGAGCACTCACCACTCTCGCTCATGATGAAGCTGCCAGGTTGGCGAATGAGAGAGAGAGAGATAGAGAGAGAGAGAAAAAGGGGAGCAGAGAGAGAGAGAAAGAAGGGGAGCAGAGAGAGACAGAGACAGACAGAAGGAAGAGAGAGCGGGGGGGGGAGTACGGGGATTTCATTTTGTAAATGAATGATTAAGATTTATCTATTCATTTTGTAAATGAATGATTAAGATTTATCCACATCATGACTCGTGGAACGCGGTCGTACCTTGTGATGGGAGACTTGGACAACTTCATCCTGGACATCATCCACTCTCATCCCGGACTCAACTTCTACCGCAAGAGTGAAGAATTCCACGACAAGTTTATCCAAGTGGTCAGCACTCGATTCCTTCTTCTTTGACTTCTACTTCTTTCGGTTATATGAAAAGACGATGTTAATGACTGATTTTGATAAAGATTCACGCTAGCTTGTTCAGATATCGACTCGGATTTTCTGGACAGTGAATCGCTCTTGGTCGGGCCGCATCAACTGCACTGAACTACGCCGCTCTCATCTTCTCCAGTCCATTCGAGAGCTGGAGACAACCGAAGAGATCAACCAGGTCTCTTCTCTTAGATCTCATTCTCTTTCTAACTCTATCTCCTACTCTCAGCATCCTCACTCTCTTTCAATTCTCTCTCTCTTTCTCTTTCTCACTCCATCTCCTACTCACTTATTATCTTAGCAATATCACTTTCCTTTTCTCTCTGTCTCTCTTGGCTAACACATATGTAACTTTCTACTTAATCTTATTATGTAGCGCCAATTAGTTCTGTTCCTTTTGTAGATGACTGAATTTTTCTCGTACGAGCACTTCTACGTGGTGTACTGCAAATTCTGGGAGATCGACACGGACCATGACCTTCTCATTTCCCGCGAGGACCTAGCTCGGCACGGAGGAGAAGGTAGCAACAGTGTTCTGTCCTTCCCTTTATCTTGCCGTTCCTCATCCTGAATACTATGTATGTCAATATTGGGGTAGATTTATATTTGAAACTTACATCACTTCATTATAAAAGGGCATAATAGAATATCAATAAAAGCAAAAATAATCATGATTAGTAGATAATTATGACATTCTTGTTCAGCTCTTCCTCCACTTGTGATTGATCGAATCTTTTCTTCTGCTGTGACCAGAGGAGAAGGGAAGCATCGGTCCACCAGAAATCTCTCTGACTTCACCGCTTTCCTCTTAGCCGATGAAGACAAGAGACACCCCACAAGGTAATCTAAGGATCTTCTTCTGCTCTTCCTCTTTTATTATTGCATAGTATTAACGGAGAGTTTAATATGGTGATCTTTCAGTATTGAGTACTGGTTCCGTATTATGGATCTGGACGGGGACGGGGTCATCTCTCTCTTTGAAATGGAACTCTTCTACAACCAAATCAAGACAATGATGGAGGAGAAAGGGATCGAGACCATGAAGTTCAACGACATTGTTTGCAATGTCAGTTTGAAAGTTCCATCTTGTCCTCCCTAGGAGAACTGAGGAATGCATTAATTGTAGTAGATGGTTGTTTAGTTGATTGACATGATCGGCCCTTCGTCGAAGTGTGGTTTCACTCTTTCTGATCTCCGCCGCTCTCCGTTGGCACCCCGCTTCTTCAATTCCTTTGTCAACTGGCGCAAGTTCTACACCCAAGTCAGCCTCTTTCTCTTCTCAATCTCTCTCTCTCTCTCTCTCTCTCTCTCTCTCTCTCTTTCTTCATTCCTTGCCTTGCAGGAGACAGTCGAGGGAGAACGGGCATCCGTAAGAGGGAATGGAGAGGAAGAGATCTCCGACTGGGACAGATTCTGCATGGAAGAATACGAGGCACTCATGGAGCAGGACGAGGACGTCGACGAAAACATGTCAGCATTTTCTCTCTCTTTCTCTCTCTCTCACTCACTCTCTCTCACACTCTCTCTCTCTCACTCTCCCGCTTTCTCTTCCTCTCTTTTTCTGACTCTTCATGCCCCTGGCTTACGTAGCTTTCCCGTCATTCGTTTCCTCATAATATTTTCTAGAAGGCGATGCAAATACAATGTTGTCATAATTTTAGAAGCGTGAATTTGGACGAAGACGACCTTCTGAACGTGAATGGGAAGATAGTTCTGGAAGAACTGAACGAGATGATGTGAGCCTCCTTCTCTTTCTTTCCTTCTTCCTCTCGCTCTCTCTTGCCTGATTCCTTGACTCTTTCACTCTTTATCCTCTGAGCCTTCTTCACGACGGGCATCACCGTTCACCGAATGATTGTTTTGTTTGTTTGCTCACTTTTATCTCTTATCATTGCTCAATGCGCAGTTTCCTTTCCAAGTCTTTTTCTGTGTAGATGGTTGATTGTTCCCTAGTGAGGCCTTTTAACACTGCATTATCTTGCCACTGCCGCTTCATGTTAAAGTGTTAATCTTCAATCTGCTTTCAACCTTTCGAGACCCATGCTAAGTCTACGAATATTCTTATTGCCTTTTTTGCTACGTTTTATCCTTTCCTCCGATCTTTATTCTCTTCCCTCCAGTCCTCGCCCGTTCCCTAGTTCCAATTCCTGTCCTAATTCGTATGACGCGGGTTGAGTGTTAGTCGAGTGAAGCTTGACTGTCTGTCACTCTCTCACTCTCTCACTCTCGCTCACTCTCTCACAGCTAGTCTTGTCTCTTCAACAAGACAACATAGATAGTTCAATAGGAAATATGATAATTTCGTTATTTCCCCTATTATTGACTATCTGATATTAAGCTAACTAATTATTACGATTGCGTGTCTATCAACCCGTAAGCAATTATCCTGTAAAATGCAAATTGAATTGCTTGACGTAATGCCGATGCTAAATGATATAAAGATCTATCTTGATTTGACTGAGATTACAGGATATGACAGGGATGGGAAGCTCTTCAGCCGTCACAGTTATACTCCTTCTCCAGTTCATTCAAGGCTATTGTATGGAAAGCAGAGAAGACGCTGAGATAGTTGAGGGACGCCGACCTTCTGCGCTCGCTAAGATACCACGAATTGTCAATGGAGAACGTCGAACCGATCAGGTATGCCTGCAATCTCATCAGTCCCTCCATCTGTCTCTCGCTCTCTCTCTCTCTCGCTCTCTCTCTCTCTCGCTCTCTCTCTCTCTCTCTCTCTCTCTCTCTCTCTCTCTCTCTCTCTCTGTTCCTCTCTATCCCCTCTCGCTCACCTCTGTCTCTATCTCTCCATCTCATCTCTCACCCTCTTTATTCTAAATATTAGGAAACAATGTTTTAGGGATATTCTTCTGCAGAATGGGCGGATTTGTTGGATGAATTCCGGGCTCTGCCAGATGGAAGAGAAGGGAGAATGGAAGAGGGGAGCGAGTCAGGCGAAGACGAAGCGAGGACGCTGTCTCCCCTCGCGAAGATCTTCCACAACGAGGTGGTAACCTTGTGGCGAGTGCGGGTGTTCTAACATTTCATCTAAGGTGACCCCGGGGAAGAGCAACTGGAATACCTGAAAAGCCTGCAAGGCGTGCTCCGCCATGAAGTGACAAGCCGCTTCAAGGCTCCTTCTAATGTCAGTCCTTGAACTGGGAAAACGGAGACTGAGGCTGCCTTTGAAATGAAACTATTCTCTCATGCTTATCAGAAGAGTTCTCTTTCAGTGGTTCCTTCCTCTTTATAAAGAGCAACTCCGTAATCTGGATGGTGTTGCCGAGAGATGGAAGGAGTATCAAGAAAAGCTAGATGAAATGCCATCCATTATTGAGTGAACACACTCTTCTAGAAGAAGAATCTCTTATATTTAAAGTTGGTGGTGCGCCCCGTTGATAAACAGTTTGAATACTCTCCTGTTATGACGCCCAGAGAGGACAAAGAGAAGCGGGGATCATGTTCAGGCAGAGAGATCCTTGGATGACCCAGATTAAGCAAGAGCAAGAGAGATGTATTCTCCCGCACTAATCGATCCTCTTTCTTCTCCTTTTCACTCTCTCCAGCTCTTCTCTCCAATCACATCTGTCTCTACATAATTATAATTCCTTTTTGAGAGAAAAGTGAGAAATGAGGAAGAGACTTTTCTTGCTCGCCCTGGCACTCGTCGGTCATTCCTTTTCGGACGAGAAGAATGAGGAGAGTCTACTTTCTGCTTCATCGCCTGCTTCAGCCATTTCTAGTCACAATTTTCGCTATATAAATATTTGCCTTTCTCGATTGAGCTGTTTTTAATCTCTTAATTCAGACATATTTAATTTAAATATATACTTCAGCAATTTCCTCCGCCGTGATCGACATCTCATCGACGGCCTCCTCAATTAACACGGAAGGACCCACAATCGAAGAGGTTCCTGCTGCTATTCGCAGTCCATTCATTTTACATTGTTAAATTGTTCCTTCCTTTTATTTATTTATCTTTAATTTAGACAACTGAGACTGCAAAAAGAAGTGAGAGAAAGAAGAAGAAGAGGAAGTCTCATCGTCTGTCTTCTCCATTCCATTCCCTCCGCTTCTCCTCTCCTCAGTGGGCTGCTTCTTCTTCTGCCTCTGCCCCTTTCATTCTCCGAAATGGTGAGGATGCCAAGCAGAAGAAGAGGCTGGCTGCGATGATGTCGGGTGTGCTGCTGGCCGCGCTGTCGAAGGCTGCTTCCTCCGGTGCCCTCTCCGCCCTCTCCTCCCCCTCTGGCACTCCTTTCATCTACCGCCCTGACCCTAAGCAGAGGCTCCTCTCCTCTGCCCCCTCTATCCTGCGACCTTCTCGTCATCTTCTGGATTCTCTTATCTATGCCAAGGCACAACCACTGGACGAGTCCTCGCTAGGTAGATCATCATTCTCTTCTCTCTCGCTCTCTCCTTCCTCTCTCTCCTCATCTCTCACACTCTCTCCATCTTCCTCTGCTTCTCTTTCCTCTCCTTCCTCGTCTGCACTCTCTCGCTTCGCTGCTCTTTGCTCTGTCTGCATTCATCAACAGTCCAATGTTGTCTCTCCCTTGGCTTCACAAGTTGCTCCCTCTCGCAGTGCATTTCCTCTTTCCTTTCCTGCTGCAGTTCTTCTTGAATGATCATCCTGCTCTCACAAACAACTTCATGTGTTATACGTCTGTATATACATCACATCATTTACATCATAATTTTTGCCTTATGAATGTTTTACAATCTCAAACTGACGATAAAAAAATTACATAAATATCTAAAGTGGTTGAAGGAACAAGTGAATTCTCCATTCTTCTGTAGTTCAATCCACTCTGACGATACCAGTCTTGGCTTCACTCGGGAATGGGAAACTTTCAAGTGAAAGATATGTATCTCATTGTTAGAGAGGAATGATTGAAAGACTAACGATGAATGAAGGATACTTGGAGTGGGCGACTGCCACGAATTTTGTTGTCGTAACAAATCCCATTAAATAACTTCAACAAATTTTTGAACTCTACAAACAACTACTAAAAGACTATCAAACTATGATCAAAGCTTTCCTACCTAATCTATCATTCAGATATGTACATTTGGAGAAATATGCAAAGAGAAATATCACGACTTAAAGAACTTTCATTACATTTAAGCAAATAAGGAACCCGTATTCAGTGAAGAAAGAGTTACTCGACCAATTGAGTGGAGGAGACTTCAAAAGTCATTACGAAATGGATACTAAGTTCAGAGAGGAATGCATTCAACTTCACCCCACCCACCTACGATCTCTTATCCCAACCCTCTCTCTCTTCTCTTCTCCTCCTGTACTCTATCTTCCCAACACTTTCTTCCTCTCTCTTTCTCCCTCCCTAAAGCACTCTCTCTCTCTCTCTTCTTTGCTTCACCCTCCCTTGACAGAGTCATAGTAGTCCATGTCTTCTGGGTTGCCGCCATCATTCGATTCGGACACGCTAAGGCATCTGAAGCGAAGTATAAAAACACTGTCAAAATATTGAGATTGGGAAAGTGATAATAAGAATGAGCGACTTTTCTCCGAAGCAATAGTCGGCCGAGATTCGAATTCGATCTTGTTCGTAAGCCACTTCTCCGAAGGATTGGTCGAAGTCGAACATTATCGGCAAGCGAATTCCTTCATTCAAACAAATTATCACTTTTCAAGACCCGAATCTGCCGAAGAAGGAAGCGAAAGAAGGGAACCTTTCAACTTGTGTGACATTTCCTCCTGAAGGATGAGCTCGGTGAGTGCATTCACGAGGAACTCCAGGGAGTTCTTGTCGATGCCGTCCACCAGAGAGGCCACCTGATCGAGAGAGAGGAGAGAGAGAGAGAGAGAGAGAGAGAGAGAAGGGGGAAGGAGAAAGAAGAAAACGTATGTACCTCTCCGATTGTGAACTTCTCGATATGCATTGTCGAATGAAATGTGTAGTCCTTGAACTTTGGCTTCTCCAGCTTCACTTCCACGGACATCGAAGCAGTCATGAAACGACGGGTTCGGTCTCCTTGCTGAGATGAGAAGAGAGATAGATTCACAGTGAGAGAGAGAGAGAGTGAGATTAGGCAGAGAGAGATGCAGCTATTAGATTTTAAAAAAATGAATGAAAAGAGAAGCCGGACTTGCACGAATGAATCGCATCGATTCTCGAAGAATACGGTAGCGTTGCCGGGGGTGAGCAATACTCGAGGATAAGAAACCGTGTGAGATTTGATGACAACGGAACCATTCGGAAAGCGCTCCTTCAGAGCTGAAAGAAGATGTTGGAGAGGGAAGAGATGTGAATGATTCAGGCCGATCTACCAGGGAAGAGAGTTCCTGCACAGATGTCGTCTGCTCCGCATTCCGTTCGCAGATAGCCAGCTATCGCAGAGTTGTTTTGGGCCGTTCTGCTTATCTCATAATCAAATTTCCTGAAACTCAGACACTTCATGAAATCAATGACGGAAAAGGATGAAAGATTCGATTAATTACTCACCGATATTGATCCATCCAGAAGAAAAGTGAAGACATTGTGTAGTTGGACATGTAGAAATCGATCATGTGGGAAGTAGGCGTAGCTGGCACCTTCAAGATACAGTTTTATTACTAAATAACCAAAAGAGAAATGTGTATGTATACATATGTATGTATGTTCTTCTTTTTTTTTGCTATCCTTGAGGATTGGAATGAACCTCGAGAGGTGGAGCTCGGAAGGGAAGGCGGAAGTCGTTGAGACGGGTGCGGCCCTGTCGAAGAATGCCGAAGGCGTTGCCTCGATGGTGGAGAGAGATTCCCTTCTCGTCGAAGGAGACCGGCCCGAGCAGGCCGTAGTTCAGGAAGTACTGCTCGAAGAGGGCGGCCGAGAGGGGCGTATTCAGCAGGCGATTCGAAATCACTGGCACCAACTCGGAGTGGAAGGCCGGGCAGATTGTCTGCATCAAGTTCTCTCTCTTATTTCTTCTTGGCAAACTAAAGCAACAGTGAATGGATTAAAGAGATGTGCACTTGTTCAATTCGTTGCGTGATGAAGTGGGAGATATGAGGGAGGAAGGAAGAGATAGATTGAGCATCTCCTGCCGAGAACGCCAGCTTCACATTATTTGCAGCAACCTTGTACAGGAGGGATATGAGAGAGCGGCAGAGAAAGAAAGAAATCGAAATGTGAGAGAAAGTAAGAATAATATGAAGATGCCTTGCATGTCACGAGATCTGTCTTGAGATGGCCATCCGAATTGACCCCCGTCCAGAGAAGAAGCTCAATGGCAGTGCTGCAAGAAAAGGAAGACTGACTTGTCAAAGGAGAGAGGAATATGCCCCGAGGGGAAGACTGACTTGTCAAAGGAGAGAGGAACATGCCCCGAGGGGAAGACTGACTTGTCAAAGGAGAGAGGAACATGCCCCGAGGGGAAGACTGACTTGTCAAAGGAGAGAGGAACATGCCCCGAGGGGAAGACTGACTTGTCAAAGGAGAGAGGAACATGCCCCGAGGGGAAGACTGACTTGTCAAAGGAGAGAGGAACATGCCCCGAGGCCTGTCCCTCTGCCGAGTCCACTCTGAACACGGCTGTCACTGTGGCGTTCAGGCCAGATCCCTGAGACATCACTTCTGTCAACTCTTACCATTCTAGTGTAATTACAATGCCTTAGGCAGTAAAGAACAACCATTCACTACATATTAGGCTATTTTTAAAACTTTCAGTAATAGAAAGCAAATCGATAAAAACTTTGGCAAGAAGTAATATTCGGAAAGGCGAACAGACCGTCCAAGTAAAGCCTTTGTTTGGCTGCGAGGTGAACTTGGAAACAAAGGAGGAATCGTCAAAATGGGAGATTCGATTTGAGACGAGCGAGAAGTGCACCTGTATGGAATCATCAAAATCAGCATTATTGGAGAGACACTTAAGAGAGAGACGGAGAGAGAGAGAGAGAGAGAGAGAGAAGTCTGTCCTGGAGACCTCGGGGGTGAGTGCGGCAGAGAGATTGAATGCCAGCTCAACGTGCATAAACTTGACGACTCTCTCCCGAAGGTAATCGGCCATAAGAGAGAGCGCTTTCTCATTCAATCTCGTCACGAAACCCGCATTTGTAGACGCCTCGGCAAAAAAGTTGTCTAGAAAGAGAAAGAGAGATCTCAGTGGATAAACATAAATGCAACAAATAGAGCAATAACTCCGAACTGACTTGCCAAACTCTGCGTAGCACAGAAGGAAATGGAAGAGAAGGAAGAGAAGAAAAGAAGAAGAAGCAGACTTCTCCTCTTATCTTGGCCAGTCTTCCAACGCATTGAAGATATCCTTCACTCTGACTTCTCTTCTCTTTGATTCCACTTCGATCTGCAGAGGACAACGAAAAGCTGATGGTGAGAGGGAAAAAAGAAAAGGAAGACAATGAAGCGATGGCAACTCTTACAAAAGGACACGAAAAGAGTCGCCTTTAGAACTCGCCCCAGGCAAAAAAAGAGGAAGATAAACGAATGAAGAGACGAGAATCATTCGACTGAAGAACTATTCAAGAGGAACAAGGCGAGAGAGCACGCGAATCAGAGAGACGCAGGCAGAGAAAGGATGGCATTGCCAAGCAAGGATCGTAATGGAACGGCTGCCGTAAGAGCACAAGTGCCAGTTCAGAGGCACTTTCTGCTATCTCTCTCTCATTCTCTCTCTCTCTCTCTTTCTCTCTCTCTTTTACTCTCTCTCTCTCTCTCTCTTTGTCTTTGGTCTCTCTTAATGTCTTGCTCTCTCCCTCCTGCACTCTTCTTTCCCTCGCAATCTCTCTTCTCTCGTTTTCACTCTTCAATTCTGCCCTTCTTCGTCCCTTTCATCAGGCGACCTCGGCTGCAGTGCCACCAGCCGACATGGCTCAGGCTCATCTCTCTCTTTCTCTCTCTTTTCCTATCTCCCTCTTCTCTCTCTTTCTACCTCTCTCTCTCTCTCCCTCTCCCCTCTATTTCACCGATCTCTACTTTTACAATAGAGACACACCTTCACCTGAGGCAACCGGCCTCCGATCTTTCCATTCTTCAGCTAAGCAAATCTTTTTTTCCTTAGTGAAGTAAAATAACAGGAGAGTGTGAGTGGGAAGTGGCCTCACTTAGCGAACTCGTAGGGCAAATCATGATAGAGGGAGCTAATGAAAGGGTCATCAATGACCCTTAATGGAAACTGCCCCAGACAAACCAGTGTTCCTTGACAACCTTGCTCAATTAGTGTCATTTAGAGCCAATGGGAGTTAATGCAAATTGAATAAGGGCATGATAACTGACGGCAAGGGTTTTGTGCAACTGTATTGAAACAAACAAGATTTCTGTGTGAAAGTTAATAATTGTGAGGGAACTGACAGTGATAATGCGAGCGTGCGGGAAAAGTAAAAAGAGAGGAAATGAGGGAAGAGAGAGAGAGAAGAGGTTGAGAAAGCAAGAGATGGAACGAGTAGGGAGTAAGGGAGAGAACAGTGAGGGAGAAGGAGAGTGAGAGGCAGAGAAAGCGAGAGAGAGAAAGCGAGAGAGAGAAAGCGAGAGAGAGAGAGAGAGAAAGAGAGAGAGGTGAAACATGAAAGCACTGCTGATCGGCTTGCGGCAATTACAGCGTGCGCGGGCGGAAGACGGAGAGAGAAGTTGAAGGAAACTCCAAACCTGACAGCTTTTGCCAAAAGCTGTGGATGTTATTACCATGCTCAGTCTACCTTTTTGATAGTACATGCCAAAGCAATTCGTAACTTATAAATATGTATACATGTATGCATGTATATCTACGGAATTCCGTTCTAATCTAGTGCTTAAAGGTACAGATCTTGGGATGGAGCTCGGTTCTAACACGAACAGCAAATTTTCTCATATCCTAACCTCTTCAAAAATTCGGAGGCGCCGGGATATAAGAATTGGAAATGATCGTGAAATCCACGAAGTATGAAACAGAAAAGAAAAGCACGGGAGGGAACATCCTGATATCGCAGCCTATTTAAAGGGACGACTGGTTGAAGGTCAGGAAAAGTGGAACAGTTCTTGTTTCTGCTCTAAGAAAAATCGTGAAAAGGCAAGAAAACTAAAAAATTTTAAATGTATTATTTTGTTCCGAAATATCATATTGAAAGTTTTTTTTAGAGAGAGGGAGAGAAGAGAGAGAGAGAGAGAGAGAGAGAAGAGAGAGAGAGAGACGAGAGAGAGAAGAGAGGGGGGTTGGGAGGGTAAAATAATATTACAAGGACCAGTACGCGACGAAGAATCACATTCTTTATTCACAGCTCCCGAATAAAGAAATATGTATGTAACCAAATTAAATGAAAGATTATTTTACTAATGAATAGTATGTGGATTAATAATGTACTATATTTAAGGCGTTATACAAAGAGACATAGAGAAAGAGAGATGAAAGAGAGAGAGAGAGAGAGTGATTGAGAGAGATACAAAGAAATAAAAAAGAAGAGCGCTTCTGATTGGTTTCAGTTAAAAAAGAATTCTCTCTCTCTCTTACGATCTGGTTGGCAGCGCACTGAGATGTGTTGGATAGACATGAAGACATTCTTTCATTCAATGCCATTCCCAAGACAGGCAAGGAGAACGCTATCGGGACAAATAATTAAATATTTTCGAAATATAACGAAAACAGAAAGAAATTGGAGGGAGGGATAAGTCAAGTGGCCAAATAAAATCCATGATTGTAACGTAGGAAAACGAAAAGAACAGAAAAGGAAGAGAATGAGAACAGTGGAGGAAAAGACGAAAGGGATGTGAAAGAGAGAGTAAAAGGGGGAAGGACGACAGTGAGAAGACGAACAGTCATCCTGAGAGATGTGAAGAATTAGAGAGAGAAATAGAAAGTTAATCATGATACATGAAAGGGTAAGAGAAACATAAGAGAGATGAGATAGAGGGAGAAAGAATGAGGAGAGAAGTAGAAAGAGGAGAGAAAGAGAAAGAGGAGAGCAAGAGAAAGAGGACCTAGCCGGTTCCACACTGGGGATCTCTCTGCAACCGATGATGAAGAGGAGCTGGTGGTGGATAGGCAACTTGACGGTGAGAGAGAGTCCCTAAGAGAGACAGAGAAAGAGAGAGAAAGAAAGAGAAAGGTAGAGAAAGAGGAAGAGTACATCGACTCAGACGAGGCCACAGGCCATGTTGCTCAAGCTCTACTCTCCCTCTCTCTCTCCCCTCCTACAGTCTCTCTATCGTTTCCTTTATCTATCGCGCTATCTTGGACTGTCCCCTTCCACTCTCTAGCACTGAAGTAGTGGATAATGAGAGAGTGAGCGGGGAGAGAAAGGGAGAGAGGAAGAGAGGGAGAGAGAGAGAGAGGGAGAGAGAGTGAAAGGGAGAGAGAAAGGGAGATGTAGAGAAAGGGAGAGAGAGAGAGAAAGGGAGAGAGAGAAAGGGAGAGAAAATGAAAGGGAGAAAGGGAGAAAGGAACCGAGAGGAAGCCGAGGTGTGAGAAGGCTAAAGCTGATTCTTTCCATGCTGCCGCTACCTGTTCTCACACAATTCGATTAACTTGTTGACAGAGAAAAAGAAGAACTGTCTCATAAACAGAACTGCAGATGATTTCTGCTCCGATAAATTTCTGGTAAAAATGAACCAAATGAAATAAAATCGGAAGAGGGAAGTTCTCGATGCGGTTGCAGTTAAAACTTAATTTAATATAACGGATTTAATATTTCGGGCTCATTAAAAATATGAAGCGTGTCAGTAATAATAATCGAAGTAAGCTTCCCACACTACTTAGTTGCTCGCTCTCTTTTTTCTCTCGTCTCTCTCCTCCACCCCTCACCCTGCTCTTTCTCTTAGTTTTTTTTTGTCTCTGACCCTCTTTCTCTCTTTATGGCACCCCCTCTCTCTCTCTTCTCTATTTCTCTCACACTCTCTTCACTCCCTGTCTTTCTACGCTAAAAGAGGATCAGCGCCTCGAATTCTGTGAATGAGCGGATTTTGCCTACAATCCGTCCAGTTTCGAGCAACAGAAGTTAGCATGCTGAGTATTGCCTGGGGGAATGCGGGGCGGGATTCGAGGCAAGTTGGGAGAGGACAGAATGGAGAAGAGAACAGGAAGAGATAAAAAGTGGGAGAGAGAGAGAGAGCAGACAGACATACATATGTAGTAGAAAGAGAGAATGTGTAAGAGAGAACAAGTGTTGCAGAGAAAAAGAAAAAGAGGTTGCTTACCGTACTTCCTCTAATAGAGCCCCTGGCTGGTTACTATTTTCAGTGTCTTTTTCGCGGGGGATGCAATTTTTCGGTTTTCGCAAAGCGGCGGCGTGAAAATAGCACGAGAGTGAAAAGGGCGGAAAAGATTTTAAATTGCACTTCATTTTTCAGTGACCGCCGTCGAGGGTAAAAAGAAAGATTAGAAAAATTATCTCCCGAAGTTTAAAACATTGCTATTTCTCTGCCATTATTACTCATTTATCTCGTTATATCTGCATGTTTTTATCTTTATCTGCTCTATCTCTCTCTCGCGCACTCTCTCTCTCTCTCTCTTTCCCTCTCTCTCTCTCCCCCTCTCTCTCTTTTTCTTTGCCATACAAGATTAGAGCAAAGAAGTGAATAATAATGCAGTAATGACTCGAACTTGCGATCTTTCTCAGTCATTTTTTTGTTAAAATATGAATTGGCCACTGGGTGATCTCTTTCTCTCTTTCTGTGTATCTTGGCTGCTGAGTCATTCATTACAGAAATCTGAAGTGCATTCCCAAAAAGCTACTTAATTTTAAGTAAAAAAAAATGTTCCAAATAAATATCCGAAAGCGAAATAGTATCCATGTAAAGTTGTTTAAAATGAAAAATGAAAAATTTCAATAAAGAACGAGATTTATTGAAGGAGCACGATAAGAAAGAATAGCTCATAGAGTAAATAAACATTGTGAAAGTAGAGTGCAGAGGAGGGGAGAGAGATATCTGCAAATAAATGTAAGCTTAGGCGTGCAAAGGAAGAGGAAAAGAGGAAAGAGTAATAGAGTAAGAGTTACAGAAACATAAACAGTCAATGTAGAGTCGGGCAGAGGGAATTCATGTTAAGAGCAGAGATTGTGAGAGAGTGAGAGTGAGAGACATAAGAGAGAGAAAGAGAGAGAGAGGAAGAGAAGAGAGTCAGAGAAAGGGAAGAAGAGAAAGAGTAGTGGTGAATAGGCGGGAGGGCAATTGTGTGCAGGATGACTCGCATAACTTCTCGCTATATAACCAATTGGCAGGAGCGGGTGGAACAGCGAGAACAGGGAATCCACAACCACGATGCTTCCTTCTCTTCTTCTTCTCTTCGCCATCGCTGGTATTTCATTTCTGCTTTCATCTTTGGCTTCTAAGGGTCTCTCTTCAAGTTGAATATTGCTGACCAATTTTTTGTCTTTTCAAACCAAAATGTCGCAGGAGCACAAGGCCAGTTCATCGGAAGTTCTGGCTCTCTCTGCTTGGTTTGCCAGCCAGGAGGAGGTCAAGTCAGCTGGGCTGCTTGGGGGGAATGGGGACCCTGCACCAACACTGGCGGAAGTCAGTTTCTCCCGCTTTCCTCTGACAGATTGCTTATCGTGTTTGCCGCGTATAGAACATATTGTATTGAGATTCAATGAATCAATCGATAGACAAGAATAAATTCTGAGGGTTGCAGTCAATGCGCAGACGCGAGTTCGTGGCTGCAGCACATTGTCGTGTGACACTGGCCTGTCCCAGGAGTCCCGCTCTTGCACCCCTCAGAGAGATCCTCAGCCAACCTGGTCCCAGTGGGGTCAATGGTCCCAGTGCTCGTCAGTCTATCTCTTATTTCTTTGTTATTTCATCTTCCCGTGTTTTATCCATGATTAAGAATATATAGGAAAATTAAGAAGGAAGTAAGAAAAGGCAGAGAGAGAGAGAGAGAGAGAGAGAGAGAGAGAGAGCAAATCATAGGATCGGAAGCGACTGAGGGCGAGAGAGAGAGTTCAGTGCAAATCCAAGTTCTATGTACTACAAATTTACGCCCACCTTACAAGAAAAGTGGTCGTTTACGTAATACAAGAGTTTTCTATCCTCTTCTACCCTAGACGTGCAATCTTTGCTCTCTTACGATTAGTGCACTGTGGAGCTAATCCAAATGTTCATCTTTTGGGAAGGAAAGTTTTGTACAACCCTCTCAACTGCATATATTTGGCAACCGGAAGGAAAGGTAGTGCTAGATTCAAAATGAATCAGGTTATAAGAGGAACTTACAAGTACAGGAAAGTACTTAGTGGGAGTGTTTGTGAATGCCTATTTATGTTTATGTACAGGGTCATGTTGAATGGCACAGCTAGCCATGGCGCACTACAGGATTCTTCTCTTCTTAATAGACTCATATACTTTCATTTTTTGTTGTCTTACTATGTCTCCATCTCTCTCTCTCTCTTTCTCTATTTCTTTTTACCTTTCTTTATTTCTCTCTCTCTCTCTCTCTCTCTCTCTCTCTCTCTCTCTCTCTGCTCGCTGCAGAGCCTCATGCGGAGGAGGGAGCCAAACCCGTCAACGAACCTGTGACACTCAATGCGGAGTCTGCACGTGCCCTGGCTCGGCCACGGAGCAAAGGTCAGTCTTGGGAGGCACCATTCAGATCATTCGTCAGGCATCTTGGAGCCTGTCCCCTCTTCTCTGGCAAAGACATGCCATGCAACGAGTTTTGCATTTCAATTCCTCATAAAAATGTGATCTAGTATTGTTGACGACTGCAGGCCATGTAACCAAGTGCCATGCTGCTCGTGGTCTCCTTGGTCGGGATGGAGTGAATGCTCAGCCACTTGTGGCAGTGGAGGATACCGTAGCCGCACTCGCCAGTGCAGTTGCTTCACGGTTAGAGAAGGGAGTGCCAATGTTGGTGTATACGGTAGTTCGTGGCAGGGATGCGACGGCGCGACCTCTGAGCAGCAGACGTGCTCGGCTGCCACTCCGTGCTCGACGCAGCCCCCCACCTGCTTGCAGTGCGACCCGGTCAGTTCTCATGCCTCCCCCCCTCTACCCTTCCTTCACTCAGGTTCCCCAACCCTGCGTAACTTGCCAGCCAGTCAACCCTTGTCTCACCTGCGGTTACTTCGGGTTCGTCTTTTTCGGCGGATATTTTTCTGTCTCCAAGTCGATCTTCTTTTTGGTCACCAAAAAGTATTGCAGACGAAAGAGAAGAGATGCGGCCATGAAGAAGGCGCGTGAGATGACGAGGAAATAGAAGATATTTCCATTTCTTACTCTTAAGATATTTCATGTACTTTACTTTATACTTTCCACATGAATACTGTAACATTTCCCATACACTTCTTCAATTTCTGCTCTTCTGAAACGGGAACACGTTGAAACGAAGATTTTGATGGATACGGGTTTGTGATCCGACTTATGCATGGATGCTGCCCTGTGTTAACTACTGAATAAAAAGAGTTTATATGTATGTTCCTCGGTACATATGTACAGACAAATAGTGTGAAGATAGCTAAGCAGAAGAAGTTGTCGAAGGGAAGACTAGACGGTAGAAGAGAAGACGGGATATAGACGAGAGCGGAGAGGCTGGCCTTCTCCACTTCCTTCCACAACACATTCGGACAGTTCACACGGCGTCGATTCGAAAGACAGATCATCTCCACAATTGCCACTTCTACAAACAACTCTCGCTCATTTTTCAAAACGTCTGTTATTGTCAAAGATGAATGTCCAAAATAAAGAATGAGTTGTGAAAGTGACCCGCAGGGACATTTCTTCCTCCGAAGACTCTCTCCCTTTCCACACGAAACAGTGCATTCCGACCAGGCAGACCAGTCAGCCCAATGGCAAAGGGGAGGGTCAGTGGAAGTGGAGAGAGAAGAGACGGAAAGAGAAGAGCTGGAGCGATCGAAGTTCGGAGGAACTCGGCTCACTTCCACCAACTCAACCATCGACTGGAAAGAAACTTGTTAGTCTTCACTGTTTACATCCAGTCAGGAAACGGCAGGAGAGGAAGCGAGAAAAAGAACACTTCGTCGGTGACCCTTTCTGTTTTCTCACTTTGCAAAGTTAAGAAAGAAGAAACGAACGAGTGGCATTGGATTCTCTCTCGGCCGTGATTCACCAGGATGGTGAACATTGAAGCTGACAGAAGAGTCCACTCTCTCCAGGGGGGAAATAGTGGAAGAGAACGAGGAAGAAGAGGGAACACAAGAAGTCTCCTCCACTGATTGGCCACTGCACTCACATCGTTCCAATGATGCTCCTGTAACGGCATGCTGTTGAAGTTCACGTATTTTTTAATTCAAAAGGAAATTATTTAATGCCTCTCCTAATTACTCTTTTATCGAAGAAAGCACATAATTATAATGTTGTCTACTTTTAAGAAATTCTACTTTTTCCAAATCGCATACCTTCAGCTCGGATGCAATGGCGCTCTCGCCTTCTCACTTGACTTTCATCGCAATCTCTCCAGGACGACCAGTGAGACCAGCGACAACTCTGAAAAGTAGCAAACCATTAAATTAACAAGGAATGAGTGTACAATGAATCAAATATTATACATCAGAAGAAATTGGTGCGTTGGTTGTGGTTGAATAGTGAAAGTCGTCGTTGTTTCTCCCGGTCCTCTCAGAGAAAGAATGCCATGAC
>CALZFC010000252.1:2537500-2630000 GCA_945643635.1 Allodiplogaster sudhausi
ACTGTCATTAAAGAACTATGTATGTACATATAAGACAGTGTCAATTAAAAAATTTGGTTTTTTTTCTGCAATTTTCAGTTTTGCTGTTATTTTTGGCAAGCAAATTTGCCAGTTTTCAAACCCAGTTATTATGCCATGCCAATTTGTCTTATTGTCAAGAATGTCATCAACGTTTATTCATCACGCCAAAATAAACAAGTGTCTGAAATGGCAAAAACAGCCTAACCAAAGAACATACGAGTCAAATGTGTCAAGGCAAAATTATGTAAGTGTTAAAAGAACATGGCACAAGAAATGGTCGAAAAATTTGTCACAGCTTCTCGAGGAGGAGTGCGTCTTTTTGTCAAAAAAAACAGCTAATAAATCTGCCAAGATTACATGCCAGAATTGATCAACAACTAAATTCGCCAAGCCAAAATATTAGAGTGAAAAATTTGCCAAATCAGCTTGCCAATTTTGGCGGTTAGCAGAAATGGCATGGCAGTTTAAACAGGCGTCAAAAAAGTCCGTCAAATTTGATGGCTATCAAAATTGGCAAGGCATTTTTTACGGTTGTCAAAACTGGCTCGTCATTTTCAACGGCCGTCAAATTTGGCCGAAGGTCGTAATTTGAACATCGGACCAATTAAAACACAGTGTAAGAAAAATGGAGTATAGAAAAGCAGAAATTTAATGGAATTATAATGTTAACTAAAAAAAATCGGCGCTAGCAATAAGTGGACTTACGAACTACAGAGAAATCATGGATTCAGAAGAATCAATCCGCAATATGGAGACTAACCAGATTGAAGGCAAAATCAGGGTATGTAAAATAGACGGCTCCTTTTTAACCCCCACCGGTGATTCTTCGGGAGGTCGACTCGAAGTGCTGGCGGCAGGTCTCGGGTCGGCCGCCATGGCCTGCAAGAAAGGACTTTGAGGAAGGTAAAACAAGAGAGGGGTGAAGGGAGATTAAAGAAAAGGATAAAGAAAAAGGAGCAGGGGTTACGGTATAAATGGTTGAAAAAGCTTCCTTTGAAATTTTGGCAGAAACAAAAGAGAAAAAATATCCACAACTTGTTTGTTCAGTTTAAGTTACCACTAAATAGGAACACTAACAACTCCACATTTTAAAGGAATTCTTCTTTTAGACAGTAAAAATAGGAAGGGAACTTAACTACAAGGAAATCACGGATGTTAACTATACGAGGGGGGGGGGGGGGGGGGGGGTTTGCCCACCCTGATATAGCAGCACTCATTTTTGTGGATTTCCTGGTTCAATTCAATAAATTTTGTGTCAACTCGTGCTTAGGTCATATCCATAAATATGTCAAATTTCAGCTAGACCTTTCGACGGGCTCAAATTCAAATAACAAACAATAATTCTCTATGAAACGGTTACTTATATCAATAAATTGATCTTTTTTCTATAAAAAAACTACGCTCCCACTACATTACGCTAATTTTAAAACAAATTAAGAAACGGTTTAAAGGAAAACCGAAAAAGGATAACAAAAGTTTCGCTTCGACATTAATCGGCTAAAAGGAAGATCATGTTAAAACTATTCCCAAAAAAAAATGCATTACCAAAATGAATATATAAGACAGATTACCTTGATTTTATCCTTAAAAAAAACTGCTGGATTTTAGTCCTATGTAAACCAAGTTAAAAAATATCAAAATACGTACCCCGTTTTAAAACAAAACTGGACACCTGTAATATTAGACAAAAAAATAAAGCCAAAAGGTGATGTCTAACCATTGGAGGGGAAGGGTCCGTAGGCGCCGGCGGACGAGTCCTCCGGTGACTTCCGCGCAGTCGCAACTACAAGAAAAGTTAAAATTGAATCGAATATCTTAAAAAAAAGGATAAAAGAAAAGAATTTCATTCGATTTCCCGCCATACAATATGCATACTCGACCTTAGAAAAGGAAAACTAAAGTATCAGCTAATGGAAAAATAATCTGAAAGCTATTCCCAAAAGAATACAATCTTGAATGAATCGTTAAAAAAGATTGCCTTGATTTTTGTTCTAGAACAACTTCTGAATTTCATTCCAATGAAAAACATACCAACATAAAAACAAAATGCCTACGTCATCTTGAAATAAGACAAAACACTTCGAATATCTCACAGTTAAACAAATAAAAATAAACCCAAAAAGTAACTTCTAACCATTGGAGACGGCATCGACCCTGGCACCCGTAGTCGCTGCCGCCCTGGTGCATCATTTCGATGCCGTTGCGAGGATGGCGGGACTACAATCAAAAGAAAAACATAGAAGGAAATAATCGTCGTCAAAAGTTAACTAAATAAAAAATACTTAAAGAAAACCTAACAGCAATCCACGAAAACAAAACCCTCAGCTGTGTTTTGCCAAGAATTTCGAAATGTGACAGTTAATGTTTTGCACGGTGCACGATGCACGGCGCGCTCACCTAATGACATTTTGATTAATTGCATGGCGACTATTATTGTTCTTTTTTAAGGTTCACGTAATTTTTACGAACGTGCACCGTGTAGAAATGTAATATTACAACTAATCAAAAATTGTCCCACTAATCGTACAATTAAGAACTAGGACATTAGGTGCATCGTATGAGGTGCATAGTGCAAAATGATAGAAAAAAAAAATTTTTTTTACCCAAAAACCGACTCCTAATGTTTTGACGGCGCAAATATTTTTATGCCGCTTGTAATTTTTTTCCCGCTGAAATTCAACTGTTTCTGGCTTTTTGTTACGGAAAAGACTAATATTATATTCAATTCTTATCGTAAAGTTTTATTAATTCCCCGAATTACGGTACAAGGCCGTATACCGAATACTTACCGTAGCTCAGCAAAATAAAGTCATGGTAATAAATCGCAGACACACCATTTTATGCTGTTTTATTAACATTAAATATTATTTTTGTTTCAGATTATATGCCAAGCTGATCCGTGCAAAGCAAGGATGTGCAGCGGGAGTGTCGCCGGAGATGGCCGACCGCGTCCAGTTTGAAAGGTTTTGCATTATTATCGTTTTCCTATTAAAATTTCTATTTTTTATGTTAAACAGATTTGATATTTTATAGGGATGAAAAGTCTTTTATCAATGTGCATCTTCGCTCTTTCAGTTTTGCCGAAAATTATTGATGTGTGAATGAAAGAGAATCTAATAAGGAGGTGATGGCGGAGCCGCCCGTCCTCGCCGTGGCTTCTTTGGTGGTGACGTCGATGATGATTCTGGCGGCGGCGGACTTGGCTACCGCCCTCCGCCTTCGTGAGTCTTTCTTTTAGTACATGTATTTCTTTTATTTATTTATATTGCTTTCAGTACGAAATTGAATGAAAAAACTGTATTATTATCTTTCTTAAATGTCGCGTTCGAAAGTATTTTTTCTCTTAAATTTATTCGTTAATGTGGGGGCGTAAATTGGAACTTTTTTAATGTTTACTTTTCCTGTTCTCTTTTATTAACAAATGGCAGTGCGGCAATGTTTTTGTGAATGGTTACTGTAGTACTTTTTGAGGCTGGGTACTGTAGTATTTTCAAACCTGCTTAAAAATAATGTTCATGGATTGTTATTTCGGGTTTTTAATGGGAGGCACCAACATTACCGTTAGCGTGTTTTTATTTGGTTTTATTTATGTTCAGAATCTATAAGATGTTCAATTATTATTTCAGCTCAAGTTTTAAAGTTTTTTTTTTCGTTAAATTTATTAAATCTTTTCCAGCACGATAATTGCTGATAATTTTTCTCGTTTAATTTATTTCAAACAAAGCAGCAATGATATAATATATACGCTGTTTGGAGCAACAAGGTCATATACCGTATACTTACCGTAACTCGGGAAAATTGTCACATCACTATTTGATATATGAAGAAATAAATAAAAAATAACACGATAAGAAATCACGGACACACCTTTTATGCGCTTTTCTTAACATTAAATAGTATTCTTGTTTCAGATTTTTTCATAATATCCCTTTTCATTGACAGGAAGGCATGCGTGGCAGCGTCGACCTCAACAAGTACCAGATCCTTCTGCTCCTTCCTTTCAAGAGTAACCCTGCCGTCGCATGATGTTAGTTAGCAAATTATTGATATGGTTTTACGGTTTTATTCAGATTTTCTTTACATTGAGTCCACTCTTGTTGAAAATTCTTTAAAAAAATAGTCAATAATGGAACTGTTCAATTCATATTTCAGCAAGAAACGACTGTCTTGCTCGAAAGTCAAGCTGCCTCGCTGCTCGAATCGTGGTCTCGACGGTATGGACGTGTAGAGGCCGCCTGAGATGGACGACCGAGGCCAGTTTTAACAGGTTCCGCTTTATTATTGTTTTCCTCATGTCTATTATAATTTCTATTTTTCAAAGTTAAATCGATTTGATATTTTCTTGGGTTGTAAAATCTTTCATTAATGTGCACTTGTTGGCCAATAATTTTCATTGTTTCTGTTTTGCCAAAAATAATTGATATGTAAATGAAAGAGAATCTAGTTCAGGAGGTGCCGCCGGTCCTCGCCGTGGTTTCATTTGGTGGCGGCGTCGATGATGGTTCTGGCAGCGGCGGACTTGGCTACCGCCCTCCGCCTTCGTGAGTCTTGCGTGGCCAGGGATTCTCAATGAATCAAGTCACACGAGGACATGCATCTCGCAGCTGGAAGAGTTACCTATTTCAGTGACGATGACCATTCGAGTGGCTGGTATGTTGTTTACCTTGCTAGCATTTATCAACTGAGTTCTAGAATGTTGTAATGACTTATACAATCTTCATTTATGCACACCTTGTTGTAGAAGTAGTCTTGTTTCATGACTGATCTAAATAGTTTTTTATTGTTTCCTATTTGTTATATAAGGATGCATGTGTGAATTTAGTGATCTGAGGAGGGCTACATGCTATTTTAATTGGAATATTGTGCCATGAGCCTTTTTTGCGGCCAAAAAAAGGATTTGCTTTTTTTAGCCGCCGTCAAAACTGCCAGCCATAATTTATAGCCGTTAAAATTGGCTTGCCAATTTTGAAGGGTCGAAAATTTGGCTTGACATTTTTTTTGCCAGTTGAATTTGCCAAGTTGCCATTTTTGACGACTGTCAAAATTGCCAAGTTGCTCGGCCGAGAGCCGCTTCCTCGTGGCATATTTATCAGCTGTTAAAAATGTCAAATCGGTTTGCCAATTCTGATAACTGTTTATTTTGGCTGTGACATTTTTGATAAGTGAAGGACTTGCCAAAACCGTTGAAATTTTGAACATATGTAAATTGCGCCATGGAAAATTTTGGGGGCCATCAAATTTGGCATGCTAACTAATCCAAATTTAACGGCTTTTATTTTTGCCGCACCAAATTTGTTTTGTTGTTAAATTTGCCGAAACCGGCTTGGCAATAATTAGAACATATTTCTGTGGATCATCCATTTTCTTCGCTTGCACATTGTGTCCGTCACTTTTATTGACCGTCTCTTTTGTCATGACAAGTTTGAATCAATGAATAAAATATTGCCACATTTGCTTGTCGTTTTACCTGCCAAATTTGGCAAAAATAACAGCTTAAGTGAAAATTGCAGAAAAAAACCAAATTTTTTTAATTGACACTGTCTTATATGTAAGTACAGTACATACTTATTTATTTCATTATGATAAAGAACAAGGAACAGCCAAGCGCATGAGAATGCGTTCCCGCTATGCAATTTGAGTGCGAATTATTTAAATTAATTTAATAAATCCTATTAATCGCGGACCCTACAATGTTGGACGGTACTGTATTTATGTTCATACAGATGACCAGAGCTGAATCTCACCTTTCAACGCATAATACGGGAGTTTGTAACTCAACCCTCTGGAAGAACTGGCTATTCGCGAAGCTGCTGTTCTCCAGCGTACAAATCCGAAACGGACGAGCTAAAAAGCAAACTAAGAGGATTACAAACAAACATTTTGATGAATTACGTAAGTGTAATGGAGCATAATTGAAAAAAAAGATGAAAGTGGAAGTGGACAAGCTGACACTGGGCAATTGCAGAGAATTGAATGAGAATTGGAAGAAAGAAGAGTGAAGAAAGCTTTTCTCTTCTTTTCCTTGATAAACTCCTCATCGCCACCGTAGACTTTCTCTCTTTCTTCCTCCAGAGTACTTCTGCCTCGGGTGACAAAACTTCATTCGATGTTGTCAGAGCCTTCCAGCTTTTCTCTCCGTCCTCTTCCAGTTCCGTCTGGTCCTTCCAAGGTCTCTTCCCTTTTCTCCTCCCTGTTTTATGCTGATCTGTCCTGGGCAAACAGTCCGAGATGGTCTGAAAGTGAACAGGATGATAGCACTGAAATCAAGCTGGAGGGTTAAAGTGAACCCGCATTACCCTTTTGCACGTCTTACAATTCTGCTTGTGGATGGATTATGTTGAGAAAGAATTCCCTCAATTTATATCCATGCTTATAAAATTCATGCAGAGATTTTAACGAGAGTTACGAGCGGGATCAAAAACGGTGAAGATGTTTCATTTCTTCTTCTGATACTCGGATCATTCGTGCACTAAAGTACTCCTCTAGCCATGCCAGTTCAGAAAAATTGTTTCATAAAGACTTTGGATGCGAGTTGGGAATGGAGCAATTCTCAGCCTTGTTGAGAGTACGCGGACCGTACCATGCCAAGTACACTTCTGCCCTGAGAAACTCAGACTTAGTTAAGAACAATTTTGTACTTCAATTAGAATTGTAGGACCAAACATGCGCTACGGTTCTGCCAAGGAAGTGCAGAGAGGGAAGTAACTAATTACGTAGATCAGCGTGGGAGAAGAAGAGGAGAAAGTTGTACCCAATTCACTCTCTCTTCACTTCTATCACTTTCATAACGAAGTCAGAGCCAACAGAACAGAAAAAATGCCCTCATATCAAATTGCTTGGGTGTAGACGGCGAATAGAGCGAAGAACCAAGAGAAATAACATTCAAGGGCGAAAATGATTCTCAGGATTCTGCGGCAATTTTATAACTTCGTTTGGGTACGAGGATAACTTGAGAATGAGGGCAATTGGAGGTGGAAGGTGGCTTGAAGTTGATGCCAAGGCAGTAGAGAGAACTGGCAGGGAGATGCTCTCCCCAAGAGGGGGAAGGGTATCATTGTCTGGCTTCTTCACTCACTGTAGACCGGCTGTCAAACGAAGAAGTCTTCTCCCTAACTTCTTTCCCCATGTCTCTCTGTCTTTCTCATTGTTCCTCCTTCTCTCTCTCTCTCTCTCTCTCTCTCTCTCTCTCTCTCTCTCTCTCTTTACTCGCAACTCCAATTATGAATAGGGAATAGAGAGGGAAGAGCGGCAAAAAGAGTGTAGATCGGGGGTGCCTCCTCGCCCCTCTCCCCTTGGCATTCTCTCCCTCCCTGGAGAGGGATCATGGCTGCCGCGGAAGATGGCACTTTCCATGTCCTCCATCAGCTGTCTTTCATTACCTCCTCCGACTCATCCAGCTTTCTACTGACTTCTTCCCCTTTCCCTTTCATTACTTCCCTCATGCATGTGCAATCTTTGGATTCATTTCCAATTCCATATCGGCCACGGACAACAATATCACCTGCAAAGGGCACTCCAATGCCGTGTTTAGATGTCTTCTGGGCAAGCTGCACGTTGAATCAGGAGAAGGAAGCAAACTCCTTCACCATGAAAATGACAAGAATAACTTGGATTCTCCCTTTATCACACTCGTGCCTCTAAAGTCAGCACAAGTGGAAGAACCAGAAAGAAACGAAGAATCGAGAATTACCAGGATAACAAAAAAGGAGAAGAAGAACTTGCACAGCCATCATATTCCTGCTGCTGAAGAAGGCAAGAGGAGATAGAGCAAATGAAGGACGTCGGATAGAGATACTAAATTCCATCCCTTAGCCCGCCGCGCCATCGAATGTCATCCAGAGCGGGCTGCGAGAATGGCCTCCAGGGTCATTCTCCTTTGCTCGGAGTCGGAAAACGGTTGCCGATGACTCCGGACATGTGGTCGAAGTAGTTGCGGACTCGTTCGTTCTGGGAAGAAGTGTAGCAGTTGTGGTAGAAGAGACAGAGCGAGAGGGGCCGGGCTGGAGTCCGCTTCGGGGTGCTGTAATGGAATCTACCGTATTCTTTCTCGAGTGTACAGAACAGGGATTACAGATATCTCTAATAGAGTGAGCAGTGAGAATGATGAGAGAAGCTAACTCTGTTGATTGGAAGCGTCGCTTGACGTAACTAGCAATGATATCATTGTTGTTGCCTTCTCCTGAAAACGAGTGAGCATATCAAAAAAAATACATATTAAAGAGAACTGACGAGGAAAATGATATAAGTGCGCTGACCTTGAAGACCGTAGAGGAAATCTCCCGGCAATGAAATCTCCGCGCTTGTGAAAGAGAAGAGAAGAAGACAAAGACAGATCAGTCGACCCTCGCAGTTCATTTCCCTAATCCTCTTTTCCTCCTTTATCCCTCTCCTTATCTCCCTCACTCTCTCGCTCTTTCTTGTTCCTTCTGTGCCCGAGATATCGCAGCTGAAAATTGCACGATTAGCTAGAAGACTTCAGTGAAACCACTTAAAAGAAAAAGGCTGAAGCAACCGAGCAAAAAAAAATAGAGAAGTACGAAAAGCAAGTTCGAAAAGGAATCTAACCATAAGAATTTACTCACAACAGCATATTTTGATCTCTTTACTCTTTCAATGATTACATGAAAAGCGTTGGAAAGAAGGGGCGAAATTCAAGTTTTTTGTTAATGAAAAAGGAGTTAAATGAAGATGCGTGCAGAAAATGAAGAAGATACATACACAAGAGGAGGGGTGTCGAAGGTCATTTTACGATGATTACTGTTGTCTGTAGTCGACTAATGTAATAGCATCTGTGAAATAATTCCCACAGGAACAAGACGTGAGCGAGGATCAGTGGGAAAATGTAAAGATTGGAGTATTGAAAGAGAAGAAGAAGGGAGAAATACTAGCAAAGTTGCCACGGACCCAGAGCTCACCAAGCAAGAGCTTAGAATGGTGGATGTGGACAGCTGGAGGTATCGAGGGCTGAAGCCAGAATAACGGAAGACATCGTCCTCTCTCCCACTGTAGCCACTCCCTCTCTCCCCCTCCACTCCCTCCACTCTCTCTCTCTCTCTCTCTCTCTCTCTGCCAGTCTCTCCATTCACACTGTCTCTGCAAATCCCCTTCTCCGCCTTCGACACACCCTCAGAGGCCACGCCACTTCGTGCCATTTAAGCCTCGCCTACCTAAGCCGTAAATGGAAGAGCGCGACTTCCAAATAGATGTATTTTCAATTTCAGCCGTTCCCAAAACAATTAAGGAATTTTCTAAATTGATTCGATGAGAACAGCGAGAAAAGCAGGCAGAATGATGCAGAATGTCAAATGGGTCATAATAACTCCTTTCCAGCAAGTCGAGAAGAATTCAAAGTAAAGAGGAAATGATCAGGTGAAAGCAACGGGAACTAAGTTGTGTATACTTTGGAGGGGAAACTTCTCGGCAGCCAGAGAAGTTCTTCGAGTGTTGAAAGTCAGCCTGCAAATTCTGTGCCTTAAAATGTGCTTGAGGTTTCGCCAGCTCTGATTGCCTCGTACAAGAGTGGCACCCAGTTGACACTCGCCATGGGATATGCAGCCATCATGGAATGCGCAGACGAAGGCGAGTGCACCACAAACAGGGAGTAATAACAGGCTTTTCATGCGAACCATGTATGTAGAGCAACCTGGGAATCACTGTTATTTCAATGCGCGAGGCCGAGAAGGAAATGTCTTATTGTTAGTCTGCTAAAGGCCATATAACATCGCTGCACCACCCCTCAGTTGGCCGCCAAGACATCCTCCCGAGTGGCCAAGTCCTTCCTTCCTCATTCTCTTCCTCTACACCAAAAGCATGAAAATGAAGCCAGAGTGCTGTTGGATGGGGAAGGGATGTGGTTATCTGTATTTATATTGAATGAGAGAAGAACAGGTCGCTTCATGTGATTCGTTACGTTTTCCCAAGAAGTAGGAGTTTTTGGATGAATAACATCATCCTGAATAATAAATACAACATCGGCAGAGAAGACGAAGGAGAGAGAATGCATGAGAACAGAATTTGCAAGTGAAAGAAGAGATGAAGTTGTGAGGCAGTTTCTCGAAAGCATGTTTGTTTGAGTTGAATCTCACATTCTATCACTCTTCCACTACACAAGGGACCATTTTCAGATAACGCAACGTATTTTTTTTAATATCTATTTTACTCCAACAATCTCTCATTTTTTCCAGTACACTGCAGTATAAAAGTGTGTTTGCCTGTAAATGTAAATTTTACATGGAGAGAACAGTTGTCAAAGTAAAATGGTGTTTTATCATTGTTTTTGAAGTGGTGAGTGATATCAGACAATGATAATTATTATAATTACATTTTAACATTATTCGACATGGTTTATAAGCATGTAAGATTTCCCCGCCAGAAGACTAAATTTAAAGATAGCGCCAAATATTTCAATGTTGCACCACACATACTTCTCATGAGAACACCATGTAAGATCTTTAAAGTTCTTTTATCCACTCTGGCGCAGCTGTTCATGCTTCAGAAATTAATTATTTGGATAAAATCAGTGACAACAGCAGGAATTACTGCACTGCTTTATGGTTCAGATATTCATTGTTAACAACATGGTGTTTCAGTTGTGCGAAATGCACAAGATACGTTTGAAAATCAGCTGGCTTTCTCCAAAGCGGTTCAATGGCATCTTTTTATGTGCATTTCGCTATCCTTTTTTTATAGTTTGGGAAGAGGCTATTTAATGTAAAGTTTACACGATGAATATGCAGGCTGATTTTCGTATATCTGATGTCTATTTTATGTCGGTGTTATCTCGCTCGCCTGATCCGGAGAAAAGTGTCTTCTTTAGAAGAGGAAGAGGGGGGAGAACGTTGAGGAGTTGATAAGCTCCCTCCTTGGCTGGCAACATCAGTCGGAATGGCTTCGACGGGAGCAGCGGCCGCCCTCGAGCCTCTTGCCGTGGAAGACGAAGAGGTCTATCCGAGGCCGGCCAGTTCGTCCACAAAGAAGTCCAAGTTAGAATTCTTCGCAGAGGGGGAGAATTCCAAACATAATCAAGTGAGCCACATGGTCGCCAAGTTCGAATCCATCCTTTGGCTCTTTATGAGGAAAACTCTGAGAATGACCATGTGCCCCTTTACACAATTCATGTTCTCTGATCCCGGAATTTGTCCATCATTGTCTGCACAGTTTCCTTTCCGACTGCGGTGCGGTATTTCCGTAGTCTCTGACTTCCCTTTTATCACTGAAGTGTGCATCTTCGTGAGGTGATATGATGAAAACGTAATCAGTGCCTTTTCCGCTTCTCTGCTCTCTCTTGTCTCTTCTCTTATCAGTTCAACACAACTGGCACGTCCCTGAACAACATGATTTCTCGAGCTCTTCCATTTTGCGTGTATCAGAAAAAGACGGAAGCGTGCCACTGATTTCCTTGTGGTGCAGTGGATGAATTCACAGCATGAGACTGGAGAAGAGATAGCCGCTGCTATTTAGCTTGTCAAATTGACTTTTTTTTCTCACATGAATTACACGTGAACTCTCTCCTTGAGTCTGCGACCTCCTGAGTGTTAAGTTGTCTGCGGTCACTTCAGGTGGAGCATGCCTTCCGACCTCGCCGTGCGGTATTCATCTGGTTCTTCGAGGGAAAAGACTTTTTCTCGCTACTCCAACACACTCAAGGGCATCGTTGGTGCAGGGTCAGACCTTTATGCAGATTTCTTTCTTTCCAATACCTGTAACGAAGGTTTGGAACCGTTATCAATATTACTGTTCATCATATGTTGTATATAATAAGCTCATATTGCAGGACCGCGACAGGACTGCATGGAGGAGCGAAGATTGACAGCGCTGGTATCTTCTCTTTTATCACTTATCACTGGGTCTTCGAGTATCTCTGGAAGGCCTTCCGAGGTTCTCTCAACACGGATCAGGAGTGGGACTGCTCTGTCTATGATGCAAGCGACGTCAACATTGCAAGGTTGGAAAGGAGGGAGAGAGAGGGCGAGAGAGAGAGAGAGAGAGAAGAATGGTTGCAGAATGGAAGTGGTGTGGGAGGCAGAGAAGGCATCTGCCTCGTCTCTCGGCCGTCCTCCTTCCCTCTTCCGAGCAGTGATTGCATTCACCAAGACGCGTCTCCTCATCGCTTGCGCCGTCTTTCTCTTCTGCCTTGTCTTCGGGTTCATTGGCCCCACGTCAGTTGGCTAACTGTTCCTCTCTCCCCATCATTCTCGCTGGCTCCCTCTCCCCTTCCTTCTCTCTCTCTCTCTCTCTCTCTCTCTCTCTCTCCTTCCTTCCTTCTCTCTGTCTTCCTCTCCCTCTCCCTCTCTCCTCTTCCTATCTGGTTGTCTCTCCCTCTCTCCCATGAACCATCCCTTTCTTCCCTTCCAGCTGCTTCATCCGTGGACTTGTCTCTTACGTCGAGTCTCCGATCCGCGATGGCGGTACTTCCACTGTCGGATTCGCTCTCGTCTTTGGCTTGCTAATTGTTAGTCTTAGTAATTGTTTTGCAAATATTGCTACTCATAATAAGTTCCAATATTGTTTTTTTTTTCATTTAAGGTGGAAGTGTCGCGAGTTCTTTCATACGGAGCGACATGGGCAATCTCTTACCGAACCGGCATCCGACTTCGTGGTTCGTTCTTTTTCGTTACTTCTTCAGGCATCTCAAACAAGTTCGAATTTCAGGAGCACTTCTCGGACTTCTTTTCAAACGTGCGATCGGAGTCAAAAGTCTTGGGAAGAAAACTCCAGCCGAGGTCGGCAGCGGTGGATGTCTTCTTTCATATTTGGATGCGTACTTATTATTTGGCATGCAATTGTAGATTGTCAACATCTACGCGAACGATGGCCAGCGTATCTTCGATGCAATCACTTTCGCTCCTTTGGTTTGTCTTTTCTCCTTGCTCTTTCTGCTACTTCCTTCTTCATTCTTTCACAGGTATTGATTGGCCCTTTGGTATTGATTGGCGGAATCATTTATTTGGTCGTTGTGATCGGCCCGTGGTCCTTCGTTGGAATTCTCGTCTTCTTCATTTTCGACGCTGTTCAGGTTTTATTTAATTTAATCGTGAGGGTTATAATTTAACTAAAAACCTTAACTAGAACTTTTCTACACATGCCTTGTAGTCTTCATATGTGTTGATAAAGCAACTGCTCCTCAATTTAAATATCTCGAATTCCGAAGTTTCCTAATTAACCAGTTCTGAAAATGATAAACTCCTTACCGAGGGGCGTCTACTTGCCTTATGGTTAGGATTCCGTGAATCCGGTAACCCCCCCCTCGGCGAGGGGTTGATCAAGGCACAATTCCTCAATTCCTCAATGACATCGACCATTTCCAAAAGGGTCGTTTATTCTTAATGTTTCTCTTTTCGTGTTTCCAGTTCTGCTTGGGCAAGACAATGGTTCGTTGTCGCAAATCTGCAATTGAAAAGACGGAGAAGAGGGTTCGTTCTTTCTTTTTACGTAACATAATATAAGGATAATGTATTATTTAAAATTGAAGATGAAATTGATGGGCGAAGCGATTCGATGCATTCGAGGGATTAAGATGAATGCGTGGGAACAGCCCTTCGTCTCCAAAGTTCAAGGTTTTTTTTTGTTACCGGGCCTTTATCATATTGTGAATTTTGTAAGGTAGTTTTGAGTTGCCAGAATTATTAATTATTGTAGTGTTTGCTATCTCTGCACTTTTCTCTATCTCTCTCTCTCTCACTCACTCACTCTGTCACTCTCTCTCTCAGCCTTGCGTGGAGAAGAGAAGCGTCAACTGCGTGCGGCAGGGTACGCGCAATCGCTGGCGATAGCATGTGGCCCAGTGGTGCCAGTGGTGGCAGCCATTCTGACTTTCCTCGGAGTGGTCCTCTCTGGCGGAGATCTCCTTGCCAGTGACGTGAGCGATCACTCACTCCTTTCTCTCTCTCACTCTGAATTGTTGAGGCCTTCTCTGCGATCACGGTGTTTTTCGTGATGCTCTTCGGTATTCGCATGATCCCTTATGGTTCTCGTTACATGGCTGAGGCAGTTGTCGCTCTGAGAAGGATTCAGGTATTTAATCGACTGCTTTCTATTACATCGCATAAGTCTTCTTAATTCAAACCCTTTGAAGGAAGTTCTGGATGGCGAGCAGTGGGAGGGCGCCAACCCCGCCCCGGTAGAACCCAATCTTGCGATCAAACTCCGCAACGCTTCCTTCACTTGGACTCCAAATAGTTAGAAATGGATAAAAAGAGAGAGAGAGTTAGAGAGAGAGAGACTTATTTGCCCTTTAAAGCAAATGACAAGGAGAGCACGACGACGGATGAATCGACCCCGGCTGACGTTTCTCGCGAGTTCGTTCTGCAAGATGTGAATCTCGTGGTTGAGAAGGTGAGTTGTCCCTCTCCTTCACTTTCACCCTCTCTTCCTTCATTTCCAGAAGCAACTGATTGGAGTTTGTGGCCGAGTTGGAACGGGCAAGAGCGCTCTTCTCTCCGCCATCGCTTCTTATGTTGGCTTTCTCATCCTTGCATTTAATCTCCCCCCTCTCTCTCTCTCTCTGTCTCTCTTCTCTCTCTCTCTCTCTCTCTCTCTGTCTCTGCCTCTCTCTCTCTCTCTCTCTCTCTCTCTCTCTCTGTCTCTCTGCCTCTCTCTTCCCTCTCTCCCTCTCTCTCTCTCTGTCTCTCTGCCTCTCTCTTCCCTCTCTCTCATTTCTCTCTCTCTTTCTCTTCTCTCTCTCTCTCTCTGCTTGAGATGTGGCAAGTGAACGGAGAACTGGAGACTTCTGTTCCTCCGGTCTTCGTGCCGCAGACTCCTTGGATTCAAAATGCGACAGTGAGAGAGAACATTCTCTTCGGCCTGCCCATGAATAACCAGAGATACTACAAGGTTCTCTCGTTTCCTGCAGTGAACCGTTGTTTATCTTTTTATTAAGGCAGTAACGGCGTCGCAGCTCACGAAGGACTTGGAAGCCATGCCAGCGAATGATCAAACTGAGGTATGCATTCCAAGTGGTGGAATTCTGGTGACCTGATTTTTCGTCACATGATTTTTCGTCACTTGATTTTTCGTCACGTTTTTTTTTGATTTTTCGTCACATGATTTTTCGTCACATGATTATTCGTTACCTGATTATTCGTCACCTGATTATTCGTCACATGATTTTTCGTCACATTTTTTCCGCTGATTTATGATTTTTCGTCACATTTTCTAATTTGTGCAATAAAACCGAATTAAATGTGAATTAAACTTCACTTCCTTGCACCAGGTCGAATCGTCTATCTTTTCATTCATGGATATTTTGTCATGGATATTTTATGTAGGCATCAATCCCGAATACGTAATTATCGACTTTGAAAAAGCGGAAGATATTGCGGCTCGAACCGTATTTCCGAATGCGGTTGTTCATGGCTGCCATTTCCATTATACTCAAGCTCTGTCGCGCAAAATATGAGTGCTCGGGTTGAGCCCATCGTATAAGGTTTTCTAACAGCAATGCAATTCTCAATAGGAATTGAAATATTTGCGATTTAGGCTGGAGGAGATGTCCAAGTTGCGCTACACAACTTTATGGCACTCCCTTTTGTGCCGCCCGAGAGTGAAGTCCATGACAAAATATCCATGAATGAAAAGATAGACATTTCGACCTGGTGCAAGGAAGTGAAGGTGCGAAAGCACATTTGCGTACAAGCATTCACGCTTTATTTGGCAGGAGCGCGTATGCCTAGCAAAAGCAAGGGACATAGGAAAGTTAATTCTTTTTTACGTACCAGCGGTACGAAAAATTACGCGAGCATTACTTTTCAGTACGTTCAGCGTAATAAATGGTATTAAACACATACAAAACGTTATCCGCACATTTAATTCGGTTTTATTGCACAAATTAGAAAATGTGACGAAAAATCATAAATCTGCGGATAAAATGTGACGAAAAATCATGTGACGAATAATCAGGTGACGAATAATCATGTGACGAAAAATCATGTGACGAAAAATCATGGAACCGGAATTCTTATGTGGAGATGATTAGATGAGTTGGGGTGTCCTCAGATTGGGGAGCGAGGGGCGACTCTCTCGGGTGGCCAGAAGGCACGCGTCTCTCTGGCCCGCGCTCTCTACTCGCACTCCGAACTCTTACTCATCGATGACATTCTCTCCTCCTGCGATAACAAGGTACGATCACATCTTTCCTTTGCTGTGGTATTGTTTTTTTTCTTCTCTAATTACTTATTCGTAGACAGTTCCATCGCCGTTTTTGTTTACAGGTGGCAGAAAACATCTTCTCGCAAGGAATTCTTCACATGCTGCGAGGCCGAACTGTTCTTCTCGTCAGTAATGACATCAATGTCAGTGATTTCTTGGTTGCATCTTTCCTGTTCCTATTTCCCCTGTGATGTCAGCGCCTGGCTCGTTGTGATTCGGTGGTTCTCCTGGATGGAGGCCGCATCGTTGCGAGTGGAGGCCATTCCACTCTTCTGAACAGCTCCCTCGCTTACGCCGACTTCTGCACCAATGCCACCAGGAACTGTGCGTCCTTTCAGAATTGTCTAACTGACAATGAGTATTCAATTATATCGAAGATAAATTAATTAAATAAATTTCTTTAGATACGACGGAGACTGCTGATGCTGTAATTGTATCCGCGGCAGCCGAGGAGAATGCTCTGGAGCCGCGACGCGACCGCACCGCGTCACCAACTGAAGAAGACTTCGAGCATTTGGAAGAGACGAATCCGATTGTGGAGACGGAGAGGGTTGAGCTGGTTGGACTGGATCACTCTCAAGGAAAGAAGAAGAAAGGTAAAGCGGGTCCGTTTCTTTGTCATAGAGTAATGCACAGAAAGTAGGTATTCGAAAGTAAGAATGGAGATGAGATGAAATGTCAATTGAGCCGGACAGATAACAGATGAAGAAGAAGATCAGGGCAGTGCGGCTGTGCCATGCCGCGTCTACTTGTAAGTGTTCTATTTCTCATAGTTACACTTCAATTACTTCCTCTTGTAGAGACAATGGAAACGGGAATGGAGAGTAATTCAGGGCATACATGCGTGCATCAGGCGGACTTGTTCTGTGGCTGATTCTCCTCCTGGCCTTCCTCCTGAATGTCATTTCCTCCATCTTCTCCCCGTACTGGCTCGCTCGCTGGCTCAAGAATGGACACGGGGAGCAGGTAGTTCATTCCTTCTGATAGAGAGTGAGAGGGGGGGGGGCTTGCAAGAATGAGCTGTTGAGATGGTGGAGCGAGACGGAGCGTCATTCCTGGACACTGGGAACACGTCTCTTGCTTCGAGCGACCAGACTCCCTTCTATGCTTCCGTCTATGGAATCTCACTTGTCGTCCTCTTCCTGTCTGGTCTCTTCAAGGCACTCATTTTTGTTAAAGTGAGCTGGCTCTCAACCTCTATTGTTATTCCTGTTTAACTTGACTTATTTTCTTCTAGCTAGCGTGCAGATTGAATGAAGTTGTATTACAGATTTCCCTAAACGCGGCTTCTCGTCTCCACAATGGAATGTTGTCTTCGGTTCTCTATGCTGCTGCCACTTTCTTCGACCAAACCCCATCTGGAAGAATCCTTAATCGATTTAGTAAGGATGTTGACGAAGGTACGTTCACTAATTTTTTTATATTCTTTTCTCGATTTTTTTTACTAATAAAAAACAGTACCATTTTTGACCCTTTCAGTGGATGTGAAGTTGCCGTTCTCTGCGGAAGTGTTCCTGCAGAACATGCTGACTTGCATTGGCTTCTTGGTTGTCATTGCCTGGGTCCTTCCTCTTTTCCTTCTCTTCTGGCTTCCTCTCTTCGCCATTTTCGCTATCTTCGTCCTTTGCTTCCGCGCCGGAATTCGACTGTTAACACTCATCTTCATTAATATAGGCCACCTTTTAGACATATTTATATTCTTGCTAAATGTGTTATTTGTTTAGTATGAAGAGATCGGAGAACATTTCCCGTTCTCCACTCTTCAGCCACGTGACAACTTCCCTCGAGGGCATCCAGGTACATCCCTACCCGGCACTTTTCCTGGGTACATTTGAATCACATACTGTAGGTGATCCACTCGCATGCGCAAACTTCTCGCTTCATTGACACGCTGAGAGAGCGTCTGGATGCTAACAGGTGGGAGTGGCGGTTCTTTCCTTGCTTTGTCTGATTCTCTTCTTTCTGATGATCTCTGCTACTTGGAGTGCCGCGATGTTCGTCTTCCAATCGGGAATGCGTTGGCTGGCGGTGTGGCTGGATCTCCTCGTGGTAGGCATCACTTTCATCGTGTCTCTCCTCATCGTTCTCCTCACTGGAAGCATCTCCCCTGCTGACGCTGGAATGGCACTCGCTTTCGCCATTCAAGTCAACTCCCTTTTACTTTACTTCAACTAAATGTTTTCCCCTTGAATATTTTCTTATTCTTTTCTTGGCATTCTTACACTGTCAACCTAAGCTGCGTTAAGATGAGTGGAATCTTCCAATTTGCTGTCCGCACACAGACGGAGTTGGAGGCTAAGATGACTTCGGTCGAACGCATTCTCCACTATACAAAGGCTCTGCCTCGAGAAGAGTCTCAAGAGACGCGGAGAGGAGTGGAAGTGCCAGAGGAGTGGCCAATGAACGGACAGATCGACTTTGTCAATGTCTGGTTAGTTCTTTATTCCCTACTCTTTCTTACATCTCACAAGTACTTTCGCCTACGCAGTTTAGCTATGGACGGTTGATTCTGATACGCACCCTCATTGTAGCTTGCACCTTTTATTTCCTCTGGTCCATCTGCCCCCTCAACCTCTCTCTCTCTCTCTCTCTCTCTCTCCTCTCTCTCTCTCATCTCTTCTCTCTCTCTCTCTCATCTCTTCTCTCTCTCTCTACTCTCTCTCTGTTTTCAGTCTTCGCTACCAGCCATCTCTTCCTCTGGCTCTGAACGATATCTCCTTCACCGTGAAGGGTGGCGAGAAAGTCGCAATCATTGGGAGAACGGGATCCGGTATGCCGCTCTTCTCTCTTTTTGTTTCCTTTTCTCTTCGCAGCACTCCGTTGTTTAATTGTTTCGCTGGTCACTGCAGTTTCACCGCTTTCCTTTTTCGTAATCTCATTTCGCCTTTGCTTTTTAACATTAATACGCTGTCAATCTGGTGACCCCGTCTCGGTGGGAGATTGAGGAGACGAGATCATAGAAAGATACAGAGAGATAGAGAGAGAGAGAAAGAGATAAAGGGAGTGAGATATGGAAAGAAGAAAGGACATGGCTTCTGCAGGAAAGTCCTCCCTCGGCTCCGCCCTCTTCCGTCTGTACACTCCTTCTGCTGGGAAGATCTGCATCGATGGCGTGGACACCTCAACCATTGGACTCAATCGTCTTCGGAGGTTCACTCTCTCTATTCTCCTCACTTTTCAGTCTTGCATTGCTGGTTCAGCTCCTCATTGCATCCACCTTTTCAGATCGATGGCAGTCATTCCTCAAGATCCGGTGCTATTTGAGGGAACGATAAGGTGTGGATAATTCAGCTCTTAAACGTACTTTGAATCTTTGTCAAACAGCTACTGATTGTGAAGCAGAACACAGTTAAAGCAATATTGCAGATACAATCTGGATCCCGTCGGAAGTTTTGCTGATCACCAGCTCTGGACTGCTCTCGAAAAGGCTCACGCCAATATCATGGTCATTCTTTTCTCTTCATATAATTAGATCGATTTTTGTTGCGATTTTGATGCTATCTAGGTCCTTTAAAAAATTGATTATAAATATAAAATGTTTGTAGGTGACGAATCTGTCAGGGAAGTTGGACGCGGAAGTGAATGCGGGAGGAGAGAATTTCTCTGTCGGAGAGAGACAACTGCTCTGCCTCGCCAGAGCTCTGCTCATGTAAGATCTTCCGCTTCCCTCTAACTCCCTCTCTTCCTCTTTCCACTCTCTCTCTCTCTCTCTCCCCTCCAATTCCCTGGATTCCAGAAAGGTGAAGATCGTTGTGTTGGACGAGGCGACTGCTTCTCTCGATGCTGCCACTGATCGTCTTATCTGGCACTGCATCACCAGCTGCTTCGATTGTTAGCCTATCCTTTCCAGCCGTTTCTCTCTCTCTCTCTCTATCTCCTTCTCTCTCTCTCTCTCTATCTCCTTCTCTCTCTCTCTCTCTCTCTCTCTCTCTTTTTCTCTCTCTCTCTCTCTAAATGATTGAATTGAGATGCCACGGTGATTGTCATCGCCCACCGTCTCCAACACGTCCATCTAATGAATCGGATAATGATGATGGACGCTGGACGGGTATCTTTTGTTGTTCTTCACTTATCTCTTTTTATCTGACTTTCTCTCTCTTTCTTGTCTCTTTTTTCTCCTTACCAATTGCAAACTCTAAACTGAATCTCCTTGTATTAAGTTGGTTGACTTTGATGAGCCATCGAGCATTCTCCTTTCTTGCTCGGGTGCAGTCAACTCGAATGGAAAGGAATCTCAGAAGGCAAATGGGTCAGGAGAGAGTTCTCCGCTCGAGAAGATTGACGCAGAAGAAGCTCACTCAGCAGGTCGCCCTTCTCAAGGTATTCTCTCTCTCTCTCTCTCTCTGTCTCTGTCCTCTCTCTCTCCTCTCTCTCCTCTCTCTCTCTCTCTCCTCTCTCTCTCTCTCTCTCTCTCTCCTCTCTCTCTCTCTCTCTCTCTCCTCTCTCTCTCTCTCCTCTCTCTCTCTCTCTCCTCTCACTCTCTCTCTCTCTCACCTATTCTTCCTTTATTCCATTCTCCCTCTTCTCATTCTGGTGATCTCAGATTCGGCGAAGCGATCTGAGGCAGACTCTTCTGAAGTTGAGCTAGTCTCGGAGTCTAAGCTCGAGTCAATCGATGACGAGGAAATTGAGGAAGAAGCTCCTTAACTCTTCTTTTCTCACAAACTCTCCTCTTTCTTCCTTTTCTTCTTTCCATTAATCCAAGACGTTCTTTCCTTGTACGTTGTAGTTTGGACGGCTCCGCATCTCACGTTACAGTTTTTTTTTCCGATGTCCCTTTTTTAGACGCCCACTTCTGTGAATTCGATTCATTCATTCTTTTTTTTGCTCTTAACAGCTTTTGTCTTCTTACTGGTCTTGTCGCTGGGAATAATTGTTTGTTCTCGAATTGGAGATTTGTTGGATATAACGACGTGACCTAACGATAACGAGTCTGATCAGTGCAAAAGAACGAGGTCTCCCATCCATTCTCCCTCGAGATCACTTCCTCTTCTCTCGGTCTCTTCACTCTGTTCCTCTCTGTGTTCTTCCTCTTCTCTCGGTCTCTTCACTCTCTCCCTCTCAGTGTTCTTCCTCTTCTCTCGGTCTCTGCACTCTCCGTCTGCCTCTTTCTCATTTGCCATTACCTTTTTGTATATATGAGCGGCATTACTTTCCTTGTTTAGTTTTGCTATTTGATCCATCTCAGACGAAGAGAGCTTTGCATCATTCTTCTTTCTTCTAAGTTATATGCAATGATGCTTTTACTCTAAATATTACTTACACCTTGAAATGACTGAGTTGATCTAACCCTTTTTCTATATGCTTCTTATGAATGCTTATTTATTCGATGCTTTTAGAAACGTGCATAAAATGCGTGATACAAATAGCTTATTCGATGGTCTCGACACAAAAAGACTACAAATTAACTGGCATTTTTGTCGTTCAGCGAATTCTGCGAACCACATTGAGAGCAGCACATCGAGAGAGAGACAGAGAGAGAGAGAGTGAGAGAGAGAGAGAGAGAGAGAGAGGGAGGGAGCGAACAACGAGAGAGAGAGAGGGAGTTGGATGGGATGGGAGTGCGGGAAAGAGAAGGAGAGAGTGGAGCTCTTCCCTTGCAAACTGGAGTGGCCTGGCTAATGGGAATTGTAGCTGGTGATGCATCCTTCGGAATGAAAGGGTCAGCGGGGGAACCACTCCACTCGACTTACCTAATCATTCCCGTCCCAGACTCTTCTTCCACTTGCCATTTCTTTTGATGCCTCCGCCAACCCACTCCTTTGGTGGGAGAACGCAGCGATTACTTTCACTTTGTCTCTATTCAACAACAGTAGGAATTCAGCCATTTTACAATATCTTGACGGGATAAAGGAATCTTTATAAATGCTGATTTGAAATATAATTAATCAATTATGCAATCCGCTGCTGTGATGATTCAACGACATAAATAAGCCTGTCTGTTAGGGCTGTCCCTCCTTACAACTCTACTCGTTCTCAGACTACTTCCATCACCATCAATTCTCACATTAATTCCTCTGTCTTTCTCGATCTCACTACTATTCAATTCCTAACACAACGATCCGCTCCCCCTCTGTCTCTCCTCTCATTCTCTCACTCTTTCCCACTCTATCTCTATCACTCTCACCGTTGTATTTTCTCTTTCATTGTCTCGCCATTAAGTCAGACGTTTGTGGTTTCAAGTTTTATGCGAAGGTTGTTAAGTGTTTACCACATTTAACTTTCGTTCTTTTCTTCTCTCCGGAACTCTTCTTTCCCGTGTCTCTAATTACCGTTGATCTGATAGTTCAACCGCTTTCTCTATGCGAGGATATTCGTCACTTCTTTCTCCTTCTCTCTTGACTTCCTTTCCCTCTCTCCCTTTTTGTATTTCCTTCCGTTTACTGGTTAAGCGTTCACATCGATTGATCTGCTCTGCTAGTGATTGGTTTTAAATTTAACCTGTTCTTGCGCAGAACTTAATTTTGAAAGTGAGAGTAGATAACATTAAGAAATGTAACAGGAGAGAGAGGTAGAGAGATAGAGAGAGAGAGAGAGATAAGTAAATAAGAAGAGAATAATTGAAAATGTGATTGGGAAGAGAGTGGAGGAGGGAATGAGGAGTCTTGAGTGATCAGCCACTCTCCATTTCTGTATTGTTAGGGTGGCTGAGGATGCAATGGCCTTCTCGTCTTTCTCTCCTTCCTCTTCTTCTCTTCTTTCTCTGCTCCTTCTGCCTCGTCAACGGAGCCATCTTCAGAAGGCGGTCAACTCTCGTGTTCGTTCGTAGATTTAAGTAAAATGTAAATTCCCGTTTTCGCCCAGTTCAAATCGGTTAAACTGCCTACTGACATATATTTAATTTACCAGCTTTATTATTAATCCAGTAAATTACATTCTACTTTAACATTTTGAAAATTTGTTTGTATGTAATCGAACAAAAGGGTCTATTACCTAATAATTTGATATGAGTTGTATTCCTGGCCATCCTGGTGACCCTCATTGAGTTTCAGCTGCGAGCACGGGACTGTCGTGGAGGGCCGTTGCAAGTGTGAGCCGGAATTCGTGGGGAGACATTGCGAGAGAAGGAAGATGTGCGATGGCTTTAAGCGGTACAGGAATGGAACGTCAGTCTTCTATTATCTCATCCCTTCTTCATGTACTGTTAAGACTCACTTCTTCATCCCTTTCAGATGCTTATCGTGCGTGAAAGGGTACAGCGGAGAGTACTGCGAGAACATCTTGTGTGTTCACGGAGCACCGGATAAGTTTGTATTTACCATTTACATTTTTAGATCAAAAACTGTTTCAATTGTAGAATTTGAACTTACGTTTGTTCAGAAGTGGATTGAACTGTGAGTGTGAGCGGCCCTACTCCGGTCCATATTGCGACGACCTCAACACGAAGGATGTCTATCTCTTCTACAATACTCGGGTAATAATTATTCTACTATTTTGTAATCATTTGCCCAAGTACAATCCTTATTATATTGGTCAGTTTTGCTTGTTTCTGCCAGCACCATTTGCGGCAACTAAGGGATGAACTTTAATTGTGCTGGAAAGTGTGTTTGGGGTTTTTGAACTTCTGAACGCGCACTCACATTCAATCAGAGCTAGGAGCGTAGCTTACGTCTGCCGTTGTTACAACTGCTCATCTTTTCCCCTTTTGCTAATCCTACTCTCTGATTCAGCCGTAAAAGAAGTTGTCGATTATTGTTTCTACTTTTGTGAACACTGCGGCGAGTTGAGTTCGCGCCAGTTGATTGCCTGCCTGGAATGTGATGTGATCATGGAGAATGAGGTAGAAAGAGAGAGAGAGAGAGAGAGCGAGAGAGAGAGAAAGACGAGAGGGAGAGAAAGATAGAAGTGAAAAAGGGAGCGATGAGGAAGATGGCAGAGATGAAGAGGTAGAATGGAAGAGTTGGCGATGCATGCGCACAGTAAATTAGTGAAGTGTTTTCATCGTCAAGTCGACATACCAATCATGTTTGGGGGGGGGGAGAAAGATAACGAGAGAACGAGAGACAGATAAGAGTTGAAAAAAAATTACGCATCGGTATTTTTTCTTATCTACAACGGCAAGAATGGAGTGTGTGGTTGGCCCCTCAAGGTGTTTGTATGAGTATGACTGACCCCTTGAGGTGTACATGATGGACTCTGAGGTGTACATGATGGACTCCCTTGAGGTGTACATGATGGACTCCCTTGAGGTGTACATGATGGACTCCCTTGAGGTGTACATGATGGACTCCCTTGAGGTGTACATGATGGACTCCCTTGAAGTGTACATGATGGACTCCCTTGAGGTGTACATGATGGACTCCCTTGAGGTGTACATGATGGACTCCATTGAGGTGTACATGATGGACTCCCTTGAGGTGTACATGATGGACTCCCTTGAAGTGTACATGATGGACTCCCTTGAGGTGTACATGCTGGACTCCCTTGAGGTGTACATGATGGACTCCCTTGAGGTGTACATGATGGACTCCCTTGAAGTGTACATGATGGACTCCCTTGAGGTGTACATGATGGACTCCCTTGAGGTGTACATGATGGACTCCCTTGAGGTGTACATGATGGACTCCCTTGAGGTGTACATGATGGACTCCCTTGAAGTGTACATGATGGACTCCCTTGAGGTGTACATGATGGACTCCCTTGAGGTGTACATGATGGACTCCCTTGAGGTGTACATGATGGACTCCCTTGAGGTGTACATGATGGACTCCCTTGAAGTGTACATGATGGACTCCCTTGAGGTGTACATGATGGACTCCCTTGAGGTGTACATGATGGACTCCCTTGAGGTGTACATGATGGACTCCCTTGAGGTGTACATGATGGACTCCCTTGAAGTGTACATGATGGACTCCCTTGAGGTGTACATGATGGACTCCCTTGAGGTGTACATGATGGACTCCCTTGAGGTGTACATGATGGACTCCCTTGAGGTGTACATGATGGACTCCCTTGAAGTGTACATGATGGACTCCCTTGAGGTGTACATGATGGACTCCCTTGAGGTGTACATGATGGACTCCCTTGAAGTGTACATGATGGACTCCCTTGAGGTGTACATGATGGACTCCCTTGAGGTGTACATGATGGACTCCCTTGAGGTGTACATGATGGACTCCCTTGAGGTGTACATGATGGACTCCCTTGAAGTGTACATGATGGACTCCCTTGAGGTGTACATGATGGACTCCCTTGAGGTGTACATGATGGACTCCCTTGAGGTGTACATGATGGACTCCCTTGAGGTGTACATGATGGACTCCCTTGAAGTGTACATGATGGACTCCCTTGAGGTGTACATGATGGACTCCCTTGAGGTGTACATGATGGACTCCCTTGAGGTGTACATGATGGACTCCCTTGAAGTGTACATGATGGACTCCCTTGAGGTGTACATGATGGACTCCCTTGAGGTGTACATGATGGACTCCCTTGAGGTGTACATGATGGACTCCCTTGAGGTGTACATGATGGACTCCCTTGAGGTGTACATGATGGACTCCCTTGAGGTGTACATGATGGACTCCCTTGAGGTGTACATGATGGATTCCCTTGAAGTGTACATGATGGACTCCCTTGAGGTGTACATGATGGACTCCCTTGAGGTGTACATGATGGACTCCCTTGAGGTGTACATGATGGACTCCCTTGAAGTGTACATGATGGACTCCCTTGAGGTGCACATGATGGACTCCCTTGAGGTGTACATGATGGACTCCCTTGAGGTGTACATGATGGACTCCCTTGAGGTGTACATGATGGACTCCCTTGAAGTGTACATGATGGACTCCCTTGAGGTGTACATGATGGACTCCCTTGAGGTGTACATGATGGACTCCCTTGAGGTGTACATGATGGACTCCCTTGAGGTGTACATGATGGACTCCCTTGAAGTGTACATGATGGACTCCCTTGAGGTGTACATGATGGACTCCCTTGAGGTGCACATGATGGACTCCCTTGAAGTGTACATGATGGACTCCCTTGAGGTGTACATGATGGACTCCCTTGAGGTGTACATGATGGACTCCCTTGAGGTGTACATGATGGACTCCCTTGAGGTGTACATGATGGACTCCCTTGAAGTGTACATGATGGACTCCCTTGAGGTGTACATGATGGACTCCCTTGAGGTGTACATGATGGACTCCCTTGAAGTGTACATGATGGACTCCCTTGAGGTGTACATGATGGACTCCCTTGAGGTGTACATGATGGACTCCCTTGAAGTGTACATGATGGACTCCCTTGAGGTGTACATGATGGACTCCCTTGAGGTGTACATGATGGACTCCCTTGAGGTGTACATGATGGACTCCCTTGAGGTGTACATGATGGACTCCCTTGAGGTGTACATGATGGACTCCCTTGAAGTGTACATGATGGACTCCCTTGAGGTGTACATGATGGACTCCCTTGAGGTGTACATGATGGACTCCCTTGAAGTGTACATGATGGACTCCCTTGAGGTGCACATGATGGACTCCCTTGAGGTGTACATGATGGACTCCCTTGAGGTGTACATGATGGACTCCCTTGAGGTGTACATGATGGACTCCCTTGAAGTGTACATGATGGACTCCCTTGAGGTGTACATGATGGACTCCCTTGAGGTGTACATGATGGACTCCCTTGAGGTGTACATGATGGACTCCCTTGAGGTGTACATGATGGACTCCCTTGAAGTGTACATGATGGACTCCCTTGAGGTGTACATGATGGACTCCCTTGAGGTGTACATGATGGACTCCCTTGAGGTGTACATGATGGACTCCCTTGAAGTGTACATGATGGACTCCCTTGAGGTGTACATGATGGACTCCCTTGAGGTGTACATGATGGACTCCCTTGAGGTGTACATGATGGACTCCCTTGAGGTGTACATGATGGACTCCCTTGAAGTGTACATGATGGACTCCCTTGAGGTGTACATGATGGACTCCCTTGAGGTGTACATGATGGACTCCCTTGAGGTGTACATGATGGACTCCCTTGAAGTGTACATGATGGACTCCCTTGAGGTGTACATGATGGACTCCCTTGAGGTGTACATGATGGACTCCCTTGAGGTGTACATGATGGACTCCCTTGAAGTGTACATGATGGACTCCCTTGAGGTGTACATGATGGACTCCCTTGAGGTGTACATGATGGACTCCCTTGAGGTGTACATGATGGACTCCCTTGAAGTGTACATGATGGACTCCCTTGAGGTCTAGATGATGGACTCCCTTGAGGTGTACATGATGGACTCCCTTGAAGTGTACATGATGGACTCCCTTGAGGTGTACATGATGGACTCCCTTGAGGTGTACATGATGGACTCCATTGAGGTGTACATGATGGACTCCCTTGAGGTCTAGATGATGGACTCCCTTGAGGTGTACATGATGGGCCCCCTCGGTGCGTTGTCTCTCATTCCGCTCTGCCTCATCCTCCACGGCTGCGAGAAGATGGCACAGAAACGACAGGTAAGCGACCAAAGAAGAAAGTTTCGTTTCAACATTCCTTCCCATCCGTTCTTTTTTCTTCCACCTCTTCTACTCTTCAAGTTCTATTGTTTTTCATGTGCACGTTGATTACGATTCTTATTTGATTTCAATTTTGGTTTTATGTACGTGAAGAATAGCAACGGTTTTTCTTAAATCTCAATCTCGCTCTTTATTAGTGATTTCTTGTCTCTCATCTATGTACATATCTATATATCAAACCGTTGCAATCTTACATAGTTAGAAATTGAGAATTGAAACTCACGTCACCTCTCTCTCTCTCTCGTCTCTCTCTCACTCACTCTCTCTCTCGCTTTGCTCTCACACTCTCGCTTTGCCTCTCTCGTCTCTCTCGTCTCTCTATCTCCCGCTTTGCTCTCACACTCTCGCTTTGCCTCTCTCTCCTCTCTCGTCTCTCTCCCTCTCTCTCTCTCTCTCTCTCTCTCTCTCTCTCTCTCGCTTTGCTCTCACACTCTCGCTTTGCCTCTCTCTCCTCACTCGTCTCGTCTCTCTCGTCTCTCTATCTCCCGCTTTGCTCTCACACTCTCGCTTTGCCTCTCTCTCCTCTCTCGTCTCTCCCTCTCTCTCTCTCGCTTTGCTCTCACACTCTCGCTTTGCCTCTCTCTCCTCTCTCGTCTCTCTCCCTCTCTCTCTCTCTCTCTCTCTCTCTCTCTCTCTCTCGCGCTCCGCTCTCACACTCTGGCTTTGCCTCTCACTCGTCTCTCTCTCTCTCGTCTCTCTCGTCTCTCTATCTCCCGCTTTGCTCTCACACTCTCGCTTTGCCTCTCTCTCCACTCTCGTCTCTCCCTCTCTCTCTCTCGCTTTGCTCTCACACTCTCGCTTTGCCTCTCTCTCCTCTCTCGTCTCGTCTCGTCTCTCTCTCTCTCTCTCTCTCTCTCTCTCTCTCTCTCGCTTTGCTCTCATACTCTCGCTTTGCCTCTCACTCGTCTATCTCTCTCTCTCTCTCTCTGTCTCTCTCTCTCTCGCGCTTTGCTCTCACACTCTCGCTTTGCCTCTCACTCGTCTCTCTCTCTCTCTCTCTCTCTCTCTCTCTCTCTCTCTCTCTCTCTCGTTTTCTTGATTCCTTTCCCTTGAACTCCTTTCGAACTCTTCTTGTTCAGGTGAAGCGAGTCGGTCTAATGTTGGGAGAGCAAAACGTCAACGTCCATCTCAACGCTCTCAAGAATCTATTGCATGAATGATTCCTAGTTAAGCCTCTCTTTCTTTCTCTCTTTCTCTCTTGCTCTCTCGCTCTCTCTCTCATTAACTTTCATCTCTGTTCGCTTCTTCTACTATCTGTGACCTTCCAACTTCTACTCTCATTCTCTGTCTCTTTCTTGACCTCTCTCAATATCTGTCTCCCTAGCTATCTCAATGGAAATACGTGTATCAGCCTATGCAGGTTGTCTATCACATTCTTAAATATTTCTACTGATTCATACTGTAGGCACATAGAAACTTCGAGCAAATGAAAAATACGTGACGGGCTGTTCCCTCGTCACTTTAGCTCGCCCTTCAATCTCTTATCACTTTCCATATCATCATCGTTGTTATTCTTCCGCTACTCATATTGAGGGATGCATAATCAACTAACTCCAGCCTTCTCTCATGAATGAGTTTCCTGTTGTGCCTTATCTTCCTTCTACTTTATGATATAGATGATTACTTACCAATGAGTTGCAGTTGAAAGCAAAAGAAGCATTGTGATGCCAAATAAACAAATTGGTGGACTAGATAAAGTCTACAAAGACGAAGAGGTTCATTTCACAGACGAGGAAGGCGACCGCGTAGGTCATGATAAGATATGAGTGGCACTCAGAATTAGTGATAAGAGAAAGGGAGGGCTAGGATATTGAGGGAATTCTTCAATAGAAGGGTAAGGAGAAAGAGAGAGAGAGAGAGAGAGAGAGACAGAGGTAGAAATGGAGAGAAAGAGAGAGAAATAGTGATCGCGAGATAGAGAGAGAGAGATAGAGAGAGAGAGAGAGATGATCATAGCTGCTTCTCTGCGTTCCGTGTTCACATGCGATGTAGCCTACGACATGTTCCCGTATTTGTGCCATTTTTGACAGTTTTCTACTCTCTGTTCCGATCGAACTTCGACGGGAAAGGATTGCTTTCCATTTAAGAAGCTTTCCTATGTTTTCCATGTTTTCTGACAGCAGACAGCCAATCAGCGTCGTGTTGTCTGCACAACATTTACTAGTGCCCTAAAAATAAAAATAAAAAAAGTGTCCAGACGAGGTCGAAGTATAAATATCAATGAATAAGTAAAAAAAAGGAGAACTAATATTGTATCTTACCTTTAGATGCGCTCACTGACGAGCCCATTGCTTCTTCTCTTTCCTCTTCTCCTTCAGACACGGGATGCTCAGTCTCAGCGGAGATTTATTCAAATAGTAAGCTCTCGCCTCTGTCTCCGTCTCAACTCGTAATTGAGTGGTTCCGTCATGGAGAGCGCACTCCAACGAAGCTCACTCGGTTTCCGAGTGACCCGCCAGATCTGGGGAAGGACTTCCCTGTCAAGCCTGGCGAGCTCACGCGGGTTATCTTATACTTTTGAACCATCCCCTTATCAAGGTAATCGTTGTGTGCTGTTGAGCGAGGAATTCAGCAAGAGTTCGGCCTCGGCCAGCGACTCCGCGTGGAATACGGTGCATTCCTTGGAGACTACGACCGAGATGAGGTTCACTGCACTTCCTTCTGCTCTTTTGCTCTCACTTCAATGAATTGAGATCCGAGTTCTGGCCGGAGAAGACAACCGGACGATTGCGAGTGGCTTAGCAGTTCTTGCCGGTCTTTATCCACCCAGATCCCAGCTGCCAATCGACGGACTGAACTGGCAGCCAATTCCCATTCACTCTCGGCTCACCCTTGACGAGGCAGCCAACTTCTCTTTCTTATTTTCTTTCTTTTAATATTTATTCCATATTCATTTACTTTCTCTCGCAAGGTGCAGCTGGGGGTGATTTGCCTTCCATTTACACATTCAAATGTTAATATTAACTGTAAATTAATATTAACTTCTAATTTAAAATTATGCTCGAGAAATGATCATCAGATGAATAAGATATTTCTCTGGCTGTGCTTAGGTGTCAACGGGAGTCTTGGACTACTGCGACGGACTGGAGAAGGCGATCCGTTCTTCTTCGCAGTTTACTGTACATCAAACAGTTTTCCACGCCAACTTTTCATTATATTTCAGTTGATAACACCAACTTCTTTGGTGACTAGAAATGAAATACAGGAGATCCTGAAGTCAATCGACGGCGAGACTCTCACGTATGTGAGAGAGAAGACCGGACTTCCAATAAAAGATGCGAATGAGTTCAACTATGTTGTTGACTCAATCAAGACTAAGGTTGTTCGATTAATCTTTCATTGTCTTTCTCGAAACTCTTCTTGTTTCTCCTTAGAGAGCTCTGAATGACAGCAGACTTCCTCTGCCTGAATGGTCTTTTCCCCTCCTCCCCCTCATCAACAATCTCTCTGATCACGTGCACACGAAAATGGTAGCGATGCTGAACGAATCTGCAGGCGGTTCGTTCTACTTCCTGTTTAACTCTTCTTTCAGGCACACAATAAGTTTCTTTTGTACAGTTAATGCTACAAAACATGTCTTGAAACATATTGTAATTCTTACGTTAACTTCGTCTGAAATAATTAAAGGATATCACGGCGAGCTGATTCTCTCCGCAATAGAAGATCACTTTGCTCTGCCAAGCAGAAAAGCTCTTTTCTTCTCTGGAGTTTGCCATTTTGAAGACAATCATTCATAGTTAGATCTTCGCGTATCCTCAGCAATAGATTCTTTCTTAGCACGACACGAATCTGATGACAATTGGCGCTTTCTTCGACATTCCCGATTTGTCCACTCGTCTTTGTGACTACGCAGCTCATTTGGCCATTGAACTCCACGACCATCCAACCGACCAATTCATTATCAAAGTATAATTAGTGTCCTCTTTCGCAGTCACTTTCTCTCTATTTACTTCTCCTCTTCCATAGTTATCTTTTACATTTCTAAATATTTTACTAGTAGAAAAATGAAAGGAGTCTTGAGATCTTCTATGCGCGTAGTCTGAACGCGACACGGGAGGAGTTGGTGATTCCCGGCTGTGGGAGTCCATGCAGCCTCACGAATCTCCAGATGATTACACGAGAGAAACGGTTCAGCTCATTCACTCTATTGTTGCAGGAGATTTAGTAATTTATCATATACAAGATTATACGCAATATGTCGTGAATATTGGAAAGATAACTAGAACAGATGATTTATAAATCCCATTGTCAGTTGGAGCGAAGGCCGTTGGCTGGAAATGTGTGGACGTGGAGAAGACGCACTCGGGGAAGTGACTGCTAGCAACGGACTCCTCACAGGTAGACGGGATGCTCATCACCTCCCCTTTTGTATGATCTCCCTGTTCAGGTTCTCTCCTTCTCGCTGTCGCTCTCTTGGTTGTCACTTCACTCTTTCTTCTCTACACTACTTTCTACTACAAGAGAAGACTGCAGTCCACTCGTCAATCCGAATCGAGCCTATTGCTCAAGTAGAAATTCTTCCAATCAACACGTGTAACAATCCTTCCCTTTCAAGTGAAATTGAAGCATGTCTTTATCAAGCTGACACCTATATTATTTAACCGAGGCAAACTCTAAATTGAAAATTGAAATATAGCAACATACCTGTACAAAGCAAAGAAAGTTGTGACACGGCTAATGGGAGAACTCTGGGATATCCTTCTGACTAGTAGGCACTGGTCATTCTTATGGTTAAGCAATATTCTACTGACCTTGCGAGGGCGCACGAGATTAAGTGAGTAAGTGATTCTTAAGCGTAAGAGAAGGCGAACTGGCATGCACCGAAAAGACCAGCGTAAAGCTAACATCTACAAGCTTCTAACAAACTATTAAGAGAAGAAGATTTCCCTATCGAATAAAGGGAAGACCTCTTTGTAATGTTCGGAAAGGAGAGACCATACTTTTCAGAAGATTCTTGATATAACTCATCCTACAGCTTGGCCCTTTCCTTGTCTCCTTTCACACAAATCGCCCTGAGGTCGTTGAGAGCCTTCTCCAATTCTTTGGCAAACCTTCAAGAATACTAACAATCAGAATCGTAGAATCTTCACAAACATTAGAACAAAAACAAAAAAATTAAATAAAAATGAAAGAGTTTAAAGGAAATTAATAAAGAATCGAACCGTTTAGAGCTAGTCGAAGGGAAGTGTCGGAAAGTGGAGATGGTGAAGTGAAATTCCTTCTCTTGCGGGTTGTAACAAATGCCATAACAGTCATCTTCGGACGGACCGAAACACATTTGAATGAAATGGCGGGTCGGCACCTGAATCAGAATCCGTTATTAGCGTGGAGAACATGGAAGAAAGAGAAAAACTGACTTGACTAGTAGAGATTTGGAAGTGCTTCATTCTCTGGAAGACAGGACTTTCCAACAAGGAAGGAGCGGGCAGCTTGTTCTCGGAGGATAAGAGGGACCAGGCCAGCAGGTGACGATCCATTCCAGCACCTAAGAGGGAGAGACAGTGAGAGAGAGAGAGAGAGAAAAGAGGGAGAGTCTTTGACAATATATGAGAAACGAACCATCCATGCACTGAACGGTGTAGTTCTTATGCGCGGCGACAGCAGCATACAACTGTTCGTGAAGTTCAGTGAAAGGACGGTTGCCCTCAGTCACCTAAATCAGTAGTACAGAATGGAATAGCAGATAGAAGAACGACGAAATAAATGAACAAACCATCTTCACGAATTTCGCCATCTGCAAATTCGGGGAACGAATGTTTTCAGTTCGGCCCTCATCGAATTTTCTAAAGGCGAACGCTATTGCTTTTCTAACTTCAATGAGTGAGAATAAACGGGCCTCAAAGTGGCGGTCTCGTAGGTGGGAGCGAAGGCGCCGTGGATTCGGTAGAAAGCGAGGGCTAATGCGAGTTGGATAAAGCTGCAGGGGAAACCAAACAATTATAACTGGTCATACAAAATTAAGTCTAACAAAGAACCCATAATTAATATGAAAAGGTAGAAAAAGTAGGTTTAAACCTGTCAGGTGAAATCTTCGCAGATTTGGGAAAGTTCTTGCCAAATCGAGTGAAAGAATAGCAGAGAAGTTCCAAATCTTGCGCGACACTGAAGAAAGAGATGATTATACTAGATAAAGTTCATTGTAGTTCAGAGGAAAAGAAAAAGAACGATAACGCACTCGTCAAGTTTTCTTTTCGCTTTTTCGATCTTCTGCAGCTGAGTTTGATTGAGCTTGAATTCCAGAAGACGAAGAAAAGGGCAGGCGCCGTCTCCGCAGCCAGCCATGAAGGTATGACGGTCACTGGAGAGTTAAATGGAAACAGAATAAAAAAGAATGGAAATGAACGATGTGGATAAAAGAAAGGCTAACAACTGGTCCATGACGAAGTCCATGAGTGCCCCCACGGGAGGACCCTCAGCCGGGGTGTGCTCATAGGTCATTCCACAGTAGCCGTTCGCACCGATCACCAGCTGATATTAACATTGAAGGCAATGAAAGATAGAAGAAGAAGAAGGCTACCTGAATAGTCTTATCGAACCATCGATTGACGGAGTTGTTGCTGCTCCCCCCGCCATGAATAATCTGGCGAGCTTGTTCATCCTTGTCGGAGAAGCCACGAGGAGGGAGACTGGGGCCATCCAAGCAGACGACCACCAACGCCCTCTCAATGCACTCCAGCGAGGCCGCATTCGTGATGTCTTTCTTCAGAGACTCGTACACTTCTGCCCAGGCTGGCCTCTTGCGAGAAGTCATCACAGAGACTGGACTCACTACTCTTTCCTCACTCGATGACACCACCTACAGTATCAGATCTCTTTATCAGATACAACTTAATTACATGGAAATGTGAGTTTGGGGGAACATTGCAAGCTTAACCTGTTTGAATGCCTTTTGGAGCGAGTCGAGTGGCAGCACTTCCCCTTTCTCATTGAAAACGTCGACTTGGAAGAACTAAAAAAGGATAGCTATTAGATGGAAAGGAAGAGGAGTTGGCTGCTGACATTTCCATTGCGAGAGACGACAATATGGCGTGAGGGGGGAGAAAGTTCGCATCCATATCTGCAAAAACAAAAGTGCTATAAAAAACCTGCTGAAAAAAAAACACAAATAAATTTTATGAACAAAAAAAGGAACCGAATGGCATCCTTCTCAGTGCCTGGAAGTCTGGTAGTTCCGAAGAGGAACTTGTACTGGCCCATATCCAGTGGAGCAGATCCCGCCTTATCCTCAGCAAGCTTTCCTCTATAAAGCAGGAAATCAAATGGAAATGAATTTAAATATAAAGTTCCTGACTAGTTATTCTCGGTAAATGAATGCACGTACTCGAGAATGTTCTTGTAGAAGAAAAGAATAGCTTGCGTGATCTTCGCCGCATACTCCACTTGGCCAGAAATTGTCTCAAGAATCAAGGTGGCTCATTCTCGTTTACAAACACGACAAGGCAAGAAAAGGACATGCAGAAAGAAAATAAACATACGTTAAAGTCAAACTTCGGGAAGCAAACTCCAGGACTCGTCACGACTGGAAGAGGTGTTCTGCCTTCCAGATAAGCGACGTTCAGCCACCATGGCGTTAGCTAGCAAACGTTTCACTTTCAACAACAAGATCGACATTTCGAAACATTTGAATATAAAAAAGATGGTACATGACTGACCCAGTTATTGTGCTTTCCCGCCCGTTCCACAAGAAGCTTTTGGAGACGTGGGACCTCCTCTTCGCTGAACTTCTTAACGATCTTTAAAAAACGCAGGTATATACAAAAGAAGAAGGAAAGGACGCACTTTAACAGTTTCCTTATACTCCTTGGGAGACTCAATCGCTTCGGCAAAGTCGAGGAAGTGTTTGAGCGTCCGTTCAGGGTCTGGCACTGGCAGCTTTGGCAATTTCTGCTTACCAGTTGAGAGTTCTGGAATTAGCGGCCAACCAATTAATCAGAACTCTTTAAAGATATTCGAACATGCATTCAATGTTGGCTTCGAATCTCACGAACCTCTCTTCTGTTGAAGCGGCAGAACGACTCCAGAGGCTAGCGGTCCTTGACCAGCTGACGCTGAGCGGTACAGTTGAGTAAGAACCATTTCCCACTAAATCACAACAAAGGCATTTTAAATTAAATCAGGGTGTAATGCGGATTCCCTATAATAAATCAAGAAAAAAAAGAGAAATGATACCGGGCGAGCTCTCAGGGAGTGCATAAAGACCGAGGGCGGCATGGTTGTAGTCTGGCGGGGCGGAGCGGAATACTCGTCAAGTACGACCACTCCTACAAAGAGATAACGCTAGACATCCATAGAAGAACAGACAAGCTACCTCAGGTAAAAAGCGAATGGCCAATTCCCCGCGCGGTAATGGTGCAACTGGTGCAAAATTGCCAATATTTCGCGGAAATGGTTCGTTAATGGTAGGACGAGTATCAGTAAACTAGTTGATTTGCGCCATTAGCTGGCCATTACTTGGGCATTTATTGGCCATTATAAATTTGAATAGTCTTGGCTGGAATATCAGCATTCTGTAATCATATTCATTGGCGGGAGATTAAATGTGTATTTAAATGCACTGCTATCTCTGAAGACTTGAAAGTTGAACAACCTTGATTGAATGGTTACTGCTGTTGTTTAATGTTGTTTGTTGCTTTCAGGCTCGTTATTGAAGAGTTTGAACGATTTTTTTTTTGACCGAGACGTCTAGTTATGTCGTCTGAAAGGTTTGCTCATGGTATGATTTTAAAGGATCATAATTTTAGCCGAATTGGTTTATTCTTATATTAGTTTTTGTCTTTCAGGAGCTTCTGAGTGTTTTTTCCTACATTTTACGAAGCAATATCATCGATTGGAGCAAAATGTAAGTTCTAGCTGGCTTTACTGTAGAGTATAATGATATGCTTCTTTTTAGGTCTCAATTTCGGCCACGCTCGTATGTCTGGCCTCTTTTGTCGATTAGGAGGTAATCGAGCGATAATTTGACTGCCATCGCGGAAGAGCAACGAGCAGGTTCTTGTAAGAGTGAGGGTTTTCGTGTTGTATTTGTTGTAGTTCCAGTGTCGTCTATTGATGACGTTGATGTCGATGATGAGGAAGTAGAAGACGGGCAGGAGTTCGATGATGATGGCCATCTCGGAGATCACGTTTTCTTTAAAAAGGACAACCACTGAATTAATGTTCGAGTTTACCTACGAGTAATTACCCTGTCTTTTATTTCCATACTAAGACTCCCGCCCATTTCCCAATTTTAGAATGTCCTTGAGGTTGTTAATGCTTCCATGCTAGTATTTGTTCACTATTTGTGTAACACGTTTTAAGTTGTTAACCATGCCACTTAATTGTCTTCGTTATCGCTCATTTATCGTTGCCTTTCGGTTTCTCGTTATCTCTTCTCCTGGTATGCTTTTTTCCTTGGTAAATGTCTAAATTTTTCGTCACATCTGTGGAAGTGAATAAAAGGCCCAGGAATATTTTTGGTGTGGTTCACACCAAACAACAGTATGCCATTTAATGGCAGAGAAATGGAACGCAATAATTAAATCGGAGAAAAATATATTTTTAGTGTGGTTCACACCACCCTACAGTACTCCATTTAATGGCTCAAAAATGCTGTGGGAAGTGCCAGTTAAGTTTGCAGTATATGCGTGTTAAAGCCACTGTATTGAAAGGTTAATGCGGAGAAATTTGTTTAATGGTTCACTATTGGTGCATTATTGCTGAAACGCGTATCAGTAAACTACCGTTTTTGTACGGTAATTACTGGCCATTACTGAACCATTTATTTGCAATTCGCTTTTTACCTGAGAAACTACAGCATGCCTTTTGATTTTTACACCACTACACTACACGTTATCAGAAATTTTACGCGCACTCGAAAAACGTATTATAGAATTCACACTGCATTGAGAACAGCTAATAAAACTGGAGTTGTCAGTATGAAAGCGAGAGAGAGAAGGAATGGGAGGGAGGGAGAAATAAAGAAGAGCTCTTAAGAGGGAGAGAGCGCGAGATATGAAAGAGAGGGAGCGAGAGAGAGAGAGAGAGAGAGAGAGAGAGAACGAGAAAGAAATGAAAGAGCGAGTCGAGTATATCCAGTTATATTATGCACATACAAATAAAATTGACATTAGCACACAATCAGGAAGTCCGCATTAACATCATAATAGGATATCTAATTCTGTTATCAAGCTGCTACGATACAAACGGTTACGAATGGTAATTATTAAAGAGTGCATTTTAAGGTGTGGCAATTTTGAGATAGTACTTCTAAAAAAAGCTGCAAGTAAAAGTATATAATTTTCAGCTTTAAAAGAGACTGGAGGAAAACTAAGAAAGAGATAGAGAGAGAGAGATAGAGAGAGAGAGAGAAAGAAAGATAGATTACAATACTCCCAATCCAGACTGTATTCTCGTTTTGTCTAGAACCAGAAAGGCATTCCCTTTGTCTTTCTTTTGCTTTCTTCTTCGCAAGTGATAATCTTCTCTATTATTTTCGACCATCTTCTCCAGCATCTGTCCACTTTCTTTTCCCCGCGCCTCCAGTGTATAACTATTTTATCAATTTAATCCAATTAATATTTTTGCCGAATAGATTAACCATGAACATTGTTAATGCCTTTCCTCTCTCTCTCTCTCTCTCTCTCTCTCTCTCTCTCTCTCTGTCTCTCTCTCTGTCTCTCTCTCTGTCTCTGTCTCTGTCTCTCTCCTTTCTCATCACCTCTTTTTGATGTGTGCTTGGAATAACCGTGGTGCAAGGGTCAGCTGCCTGGTGCAAGAGAGTCTGGACTGCAGCCGGCCACTCTCCTTCGGTGTTCCGAATGGAGATGAGGATGGGGAGTGAATGGCCCGTCCCGTAATCTGTCAGAAGAAGCTAAAGTAAAGGATAAGGAAGGCAAGTCATATGCGAGCAGACGGACCCGGCTCTATATCTTCTCAACTTCGCCCTATCTATCTCTGTCTCATTCTCTCTCTCTCTCTCATTCTCTCTCTCATTCTTTCTCTCTCATTCCCTTATTCTCTCTCTTATTCTCTCTCTCATTCTCTCTCTCTCTCTCTCTCTCTCTCATCCTCTCTCTCTCATTCTCTCTCCTATTCTCTCTCTCATTCTCTCTCTCTCTATCACTCTTTCTCGCTATCACTCTCTCTCTCTCTCTCTCTCTCTCTCTCTCTCTCTTTTCTCTGGGAGATTTGGGGCGCCCGCCTGTTGCGTCCCTCTTCCTATGCTTCATCAGAAGAGAATCACTCTACCAGAGGAGAATGACTTACTGCCAAGACTACCAAAGGAGAGGATGGTTCGAGACAAGGGAATGAAAAGAGAGCAGACGATGAGAATGAATTGAAGATGGAAGAGAGTAGGGCAAGCTAAGAAAGTTAGAGAAAGATAGAAAAGAAAAGTAGACCGAGGAAGGAGAAGAGAGCAGTAGCATTCTCTACTTTCAAAGTTCTCCGAGGCAGTCTCTTCTATAACATTTTTTCTAAAAACTTTCAACTTTTCTTAAAATACTCATATACTCATATTCTTTAAAAGTAAAAAGTGTTCCCACTCCATCCTGCAGCAAGAGCCTGCAATCAGCAAAATGCCAAGGCCTCCGAGGCATTCCACTTGTATCCCAATTTAACTCTCTCCCTTTCTCTCGCTCCGTCTGCCTCTCATATTGACCTACTGCGTAGCTTCTCGTTATTGCTCTTCTCCACCTCTGCCTCCCACTCTCTCCTTATCTTTGTCCCTCTCTCAATCTCTTCCTCTGGCCTTCTCCCTCTCCCACTCTCTCCCTCTTTCTTCTCCTCCTCTCCCCGTCCTCTCTCCCTCTCTCTCCCTGTCTCTCTCCTTCCTCTTATTTCCCTCTCTCTATTTCCCCCTCTGCCTCTCTCTCTCCCATGTTCTAGTGGTCATCTCTGCCTCGCTTCCAATACAGCTGCAGTTGTGATCCGGCGTGTCCCTTCCGAATATTCACAAATATTATGCAAGTGTCAATGATGAGGCGAAGCGAAGTGTGAAAAAGAGGTTTAGGGAGAGAAACAAAGAAAAGAGGAAAGAGAGCGAGACAGCGGAAAGAAGGGAGAGAATCTGAGGAAAAAGGAAAAGAGAGCGAGACAAGGGAGAGGACACCGTTCATGAGTCAGATGTGGTTTATGATCTTGAAGCTTCCGTGATTCCTGACGTGACTTCACTGTTCCATTTGTCTCGCATTCTTTCTTGCGATTCGCTTGTCTGCATTTGTGAGAAAACGTAAAAGATGAAGAAGGTGGAAGTGATATTCGGGAGGAGAGCTTGGCTGGCCTTCCTTCGATCCTCCATGCAGTTCCCTCGGGCAAGCTGGCCATGCATGCCCTGTTTGTCTTGCAGTCTGCACGAACAAGGCTTATGTACATACAAATGTCTTATTGTTGTCGCCTTCTAACCTCCTTTCCTTTCTTTCTCTCGACTTCTCTCCTGCTCTCTCTCGCTCTGGTTGTCTCTGTCTCTCTCTCCCTCTCTCTCTCTCCCTCTATCTCTCTCTCTCTCTCTCTCTCTCTCTCTCTCTCTCTCTCTCTTGGTTTCGCCCTTTCATCTCCTTCTTTATTTCACCGACCAATTCCATGTTTGGCAAGCGAAATGAGAATTCTTAGTATGATCAGACAGTCTCGGTATGATCAGACAATCTTCTTTGAACCTTCACTTTCTTCCTCTCGCAACACTTGGCAATTGGTTCGTTCTCCACTGCAATTTCTTCCAGAGAACAAGAATGAGCAATGAATTGGAAAAAAAGATTCTGTTCATGTAATCTGAGGCACTCCTTGGCCTCGTATTCCACGTCTGGTCATGCCAAAAATCAATGAGATTTGGATATTTGTAAAAGAGTATTACAAATGTTGCTTGTAGGCTGGCCCAGTGCAAATGATTCAGTCAACGTTTCAATCTGATCTTTGGGGCAGCACTGGATGTTCCTAGTTTGTTTCTATTTCGTCCCGTTGTTCGTCACTTTTTAAATCCCCTCTGGTTTCTCATCTGCATCTGTTTCTCTCGCTCTCTCCCTCTCTCTCCCTCGCTCTCTTTCTCACTCTCTCTCTCCTTCTCTCTCTCTCTCTCGCTCTCTCTCTCTCTCTCTGCTCCCCTTGCTTTCTCTTTCGCCCTTGGTGGGTGCTAATCTGTGGCAGATCTCGGTTGCCATGCTTTCGGCCACTTTCTCTAACCTTCCTATTCCGCATTCCATTCCATGCTTACGGCGGCTTCGCGCTGCTTCTCATGTCTGCCACTGCACAACACGTGGTCTCTTCTCAGTCTCTTCGCTCTATCCCTCCCCATCTCTCTCTCCTCCACTCTCCCCTCTCCCTATCCGCCATCCCTCCCCATCTTTCTCTCCTTTCGTCCTCTTCCTCTCTCTCTCTCTCTCTCTCTCTCTCTCTCTCTTCTCTGTCTGCTATGCTTTGATAGAAATCGCCACTCGGCCTCTGACCTTCGGTGCTGCAAAAACTTTCGCTTTTTCTATTAGCTTGGAACGGCCAACCGCTGGCACAATCCGTTATCCTTATTAGTCCCTCCTCCTTTTCTTCTTTCTCGATCTCTCCAAAGGGAGACTGCCGATGGCTCTTCTCTGATATGACCGCGCCTGCACCACAAAAGATCTCTGAGGTTGGTACAATTATCTGTTAAGTGAGACACAATATGCTTATCGCTTAAATATATTAACTGAACAATATTTTGGATGTCTCTTTTAGAGTTTTACTCCTTATCTCTCCCTCCTCTCTCTTTGTAACTTACTTTTTCACTCTCCATCTCTTTTCAGCAGCTAGATATAATACGTGTACATACATTCATACTACGTATTTACATAGTATGTGTGTATGTGAAAGATTGTTCCAAAATCTATAAATGTATGTCAAGTTTAGGCATTATGGGACCAAGAAGAATCTCCGTGCTCTTTCTGCTGGTGGAAGCCTTCGCCACGGTTGCCATTTCCAAGGAGAAGCCCGTTGAAGAAGTTGAACAAGTTTGTTGAGTTTTAGGAATATTGTCAAGATGTACATATGTATGTATGTACTTACAACTCTTCCAAAACATGCTGACTGCTTAAAGAGCTAAAAAAAGGAATCCAACGCTCATTTTAAATATTTTTGAGAGGTTCATGATGTTCTTAGAAAAAAACACGCATGTATGTATATGTACATATGTACATATGTATGTTTGTACATACATACATACGTACGTATGTATATGATTGCTTGACAGGAGCTCATCGCTTCCTTCATGGCACAAGGGGAATTTCTGGCTTCTGAACAACTCCGGAGAATTATTGGCGATCTCAAGGAGCCAAGCAATATCACTCACTTCAACTATCTTGAGATGACAAAGAAACTTCAGGCGAGAACTTTTTATGGCGTCGGGAGATTATGTTGGATATCGAGGAAAGAAAGGGAAACACAGAGGAATTTGTTGATGAGGGATGTGAAACTGCTACATATGACTACTTTGCGCGCAAGAGTTTACAAGATAAATTTCTATTTTATATTCTCAGTGACTAGCAGCATTCCATGATGAATAAGTAATAAAATGAGAAGAAGTAATGAATATTTCTTTGTATGAAGGAGCTAGCTCTGCTGCATCCGAATCGTTCTTCTCTGTATTCTGCTGGCCGATCCGTCCAAGGTCGAGAGTTGTGGGTTCTGGTCATCTCCAGCCAGGCTCACACTCATCGTCCAGGCATTCCCGAATTCAAATATGTCGCCAATATGCACGGCAATGAGGTCCTCATCTCTCACTCTTCGTTCTCTCGTTATTGAAGTGTATATATTTATTTTCTACCTCTTTCTGACTGTTTCTCTAACTCTTCCGTTTATATCACTCATCTCTGCCTTTCTCCCCTCTCTTTCCCTCTCTCTCTCTCTCTCTCTCTCTCGTCCTCTCGCTCTCTCCTTCTCTGTATTATCGTTGCACTGCACAGGCAACTGGCCGTGTCATGCTGCTCTCCCTGGCGGAGACTCTTCTCAACAGCTACACGAGGAATCCATGGATTCGTCGATTGGTCGATTTAACACGGGTCATTCTTTGCACTTAAATGCATAGAAGTTGGATAAGCGAGCAGGAGAAGTCTTCAGATTCACTTGATGCCTTCAATGAACCCCGACGGGTACGAACTGGCAACGGAGGGAGACGAGTCTAGTGTCCGTGGTCGATTCAATGCTCATGGTGTTGATCTTAACCGCAACTTCCCCCCAAGGTTTGTTCCTTTCCACCTCTTCGTTCTTCTCCATTCTGCTTCTCTCAGACTGCCCGATATCTACCCGTCGACTCCGCCTGAGCCGGAGACTGAATCAGTGATGGCTTGGAGTCGGTCCATTCCCTTCGTCCTCTCTGCCAATCTTCATGGCGGCACAAGCATTGTCAACTATCCCTTCGACGATTCTCCCATGCGAGAAAAGTCAGTGAGCAGCAGAAGGAGGCACAGGTCCATGCAATTCCAGTCATCTTCTTCATTCGTTGGCTATCCTTGCTATGCAAGATATTGCTGCTAATTTCTACTCTCTTTTGCAAGTAAACAGTGAACAACAAAAACAAAGACTCCCCTACTATTAAGATATTAAGAGTCGAATTGTCGTCCCTCAATATACATATGTACATAGTTGTAAGAAGTAGAATTCTTGTATGTGCCATAGTAGTCGCTTCAGTGTGACAAGATTCATAATGAGGACAGAGTCGCACCAATCTGTCATTGTTGCTGCTGTATACAAATACAATGTATGTATGTACATGATGATTGAAGAGAGAGCAGTTACTCTCCCTCCCCGGACAACGCTCTCTTTGTTCGTCTGGCGTATTCCTATGCGAGAGCGCATCCAACCATGTGGAAGCCGGTAATTCATTTCTTTTCTCATTTCTCATCACTCTTTGATATCTGCGACAGGGTCCTCGCTGCCAAGATGACAATCTCAACTTTTACTCAGATCCTACTTTTGGAATTGTAAACGGCGCACATTGGTTAGCTCTGATCAAGTATATGTAGTTTTGCTTCTTTTTGTTTAAGGAATGCTTATGAAGAAATTGCCGCAACCGTAAAAACCCTGATTTGTAAAACATTGGGTGATGTTTAGGATGTTTAGGTATACTGTCTCGGGTGGAATGTTTAGGTATACTGTCTCGGGTGGAATGTTTAGGTATACTGTCTCGGGTGGAATGCAAGACTGGAATTACGTACATACAAATTGCCTCGAAATTACTGTTGAAGTGAACTGCGTCAAGTTTCCTAAAAGGTGCAATTTCTATTAGCCATCATTGGCACGAGTGATTTGTTATTATTCATTTAGGCAAGAACTTCGACTGCTTTGGAATGAAAACAAGTATCCGCTGCTGCAGTTTATTGACCAAGTACATACGTTAGTATCTATTCCTTTTATATGCTGTCCTATTAAGATGACTTAGGCTCCTGACAAAAAATGAGTCAAGAAGAGAATTATGATATCGAGAGAGAGAGAGAAAGAGAGAGAGAGAGAGAGAGAGAGAGACGGAAATAGAGAGATACTAAATTTTAAGATCGGTTCATGGCTTCGTCCGCGACGCTCGTAGCGGTCTTCCAATTGTGAATGCGACGGTGTCTATCGATGACAACTCGAAGAATGTCAGGACATTCCAAGACGGCGAATTCTGGAGGGTCGCCAATCTCGGCGAATACCAAGTACAATTTTATGAGCTACATTATGGCCTACTTTTTCCTCTGCCGCCATCACAGCAGTGGAATTTCTATTTGTTTGGCGGATGCTAGGAAATGTACATATACGAAAAATATAATAGATAATAAACATTAGCGTGAGTCTTGTCGCTCATAGTCTCAGATCCACTCTCCGGTCCCCACCATCTAACGTTTTCCAAGAAACCAGAGGAAATGATTGATCCTAAGGTCCGTGTGGAGCATCCGGAGTACGTCGGGTCAACAAAGTCAGTTCGTCTGAGCAGAGAAGCCCGTTCTGCTCGTCTCGACTTCTCTCTCTTCCTTATCACTGATATCATGAATGATGATTCCACTCTCTCCTCTTCGGTTTCCAGCCAAGGCTCTTCCATCGTGTTTATTTCACTGCTCTTTATCCATTTGTCGTGATGCATTCTTCACAAAATTCTGACTATGAGTGGTCTTTATTCTCTGGGTATTTTATTTACTTTTTTTTATCATTTCGATCAAGTATGAAATATATATTTTGAAAGGAAGTTAATGCTATCTAGTGTTCTACAATTATTCTCAACCAACTTTTTTCTCTCACAACGAGAAGTTGTGTACATACATATATATTCAATACTTTTCGAATTTATTTGTAGATTCCTAACGCTAGCATTTTTCACATTTCTGGTCCCAAAGTGCAATAGAATGTGCAGCTTTAAAAGTTTTCTTGAAGATTTTTGGTACGTTTCTTGCCACTCCTCACTTTCTCGCCGATGAACTTAAAAGCTTTAGAATGCTACAAAATAAGACTCACATTAATCTCTCTAATTTCTTTCTGCCCACCACTCGTCTTACTGCATTCTTTGTATTCTTCACCCAGACCTTGACAAATCTGGCGAATTCGTCAATCTCCTTCTTTTCATTCTTTTGTCTAACTCAGGTTCTCGCCTTTCTCTCGATCTATCGCTTGAACAACATGACTTTCAAATTTAACTGTTTTGAGAAACCTGCCAAAGACATCTGCACCGATAAAGTGATGAACTCTGAACACCTTTTTTTGTTTTCAGCAGGACACTTGAATTAAATATACGAGCAAGTATATTACATTTATATGTACAAGAAAGTGAACCCGTTGATATCAGTTGAAGGTACAGAAGATATCGCATGAAAATAGAAGGACGGCCTCATTGCATGGCATCCGTGGGCGGCGGAGGAACATTGGGCAGAGCAGCCTCGGGAGGAGGAGTGAACTGGCCGGAGGGGTGGGAGGCAGCCCCAATCTCGACTGTCTGCGCGGAGGGAGACACGGCCGTCCCCCCACCCGAGACAGACGGTGATATCTGGGGAACTTGCCACGAAGCGGGAGCTGCCGGGGGCAGAGACTGAGGCTGGTTGGCCGAGGAAGCGGGCGACAACTGGGGCTCTTGCCACGAAGCGGAGGCCGCCGGAGGAATCGGCTGAGGCAGACTCGCCTGATTTGGCTGATTGAACTGAGGCTGGCTGGCTTGATTTGGCCGGTTAAATTGGTTAGGCTGGTTGAACTGTGGTTGATTGAAGGATGCTTCCTGGCCGACTTGCCAGGAAGGATTCTGGATGCCTGTCGTGTCTGCCATGGAAGGGGCGGGCGCAGTCTGACCAAAGGGAGGCATTCCGGTATTGTCTGCTACGGCGTGCGGAAAGGATGACCCCCCGGAATCTGGTCCGGACCCCTCCACATAGCCCGCTGGGGAAGCTGCAGTCTGTGGTTGGTTACCAGGAGTGGCACTGCCAAAGGCAGTTCCGCCGGAGGGACGGCCATAGCTGGAAGAAGCCGGTCTGGAGTAGGTGGAAGAGGAAGAGAGGACTGGGGGAGAATAGCTAGAGGGATTGGCAGAGGGGGCGGTGTATGTAGAAGCTGAATTGGAGACAGGGGCGGAGTAGCTCGAGGGCCGACCATAGCTTGAAGAGGCGACTGGACGAGAGTAAGTCGAGGCTGAGGGGGAGGACAGAGCAGAGTAGCCTGAGGGACGACCATAACCCCCTGTTGGATTAGAGGACTGGTAGCTCTCAGCAGGAATTGGTGCCTGATTTCCGTAGGTTGAGGGAGAATTGTAGGAGGGCGAGGCCGGGTTGCTGTAGGATGACGGCGATGAATAAGTGGTGGGAGAAGGACGGGAATAGCTGCCAGACCCTGTTCCGTATCCACTGCTTTGTCCGTAGCTATTCATGCTGTGATAGCCATAACTATTTCCATAGCCGTTTGGATATCCGTTTCCATTGCCGAATAAACTGCCATAGTTGCCTTCGTAGCCGAAGCCGTTACCGTAATTACCTCCATAGCCATTGTTATTTCCATATCCACTGCCTAAGCCATAGCCCCCGGTGCTGTCTCCACTGTAGCTACCGAAACCTTGCCCGTATCCTTAAAAAAATGTACGCTATAACGGATGTTTTCATAAAAATTAGCATTAAAAATTAATATAAGAGCCATACCTTAATATGACTACATTATAAAGACAAGAATATATAGTACTTTTTTCTTTAGATATTTCATTTATTTGTATGCTAATTTAAAAGTAGATTTTAAGTCATTTAATAATTATTCTCTATTAGACAGACTAGTTCAAATATAATCGAACCTCTGGAATAGTGCGGAAGAGAAGCGGTGATTGTGAGAAGAGCAGAAAGATAGAAGACAGTGGTTGGGGCGGCCATTCCAATGCACTGCTGAACAGAGGATATCGACCGCGTTCCCACTCCCTCCCTTCACCAATTCTTCTCGTTTTATTTCATGGTCAGCATGGAAACTTTGCTTGAACAAGAACAGTTCGCAGAACTCAGTGTGAGTCATCTCTCGCACTCTCTCACTTACTCACACTCTCTCTCGCACTCTCTCACTTACTCACACTCTCTCTCGCACTCTCTCACTTACTCACACTGTTTCTTATTTCCTTGTTACCTCCTTCTCAATTATCCAATGCCTTTCTCCCAACTGACCTCTCTAATCGTTCCTGTTTTCTTGTCGGCATTTCCTTACTCTCCTTACCCTCCACCTCCTATTCAATTCGTCACTGAACCACATCACTGACCCAAAGAGTTATCACAATTACAGACATATGAACATAAACAGGAAACGAATATAGTAAAAGGAAAGAGGGATGGAATGGGAGAAAACAGTTGTAGACACCATGCGAGATATTGCATTATTGAAAGGAGCTGAACATTCGTCATCCGTCGGCTGAGGTGACGCATATCTCTTGCACAATCGCACCTATCAACACACAAAACGGAATATTCGCCCCAGACGAGCATTCAAGCGGAACATTAATGTTCTAAGTAGGGAGAACATTCCGATGCTATGTTACGAACATTCTGTTTTGCGTGAATTTATTCAATAGTTGGGTCTGCACACTACAATTTAAATTTTAGGAGGAAAGAGAGGAACAAAAAAGAAAGTCCTTTATCGGCAATGGATACTCGTAGCAGAAGATTGGGGCAGAAGCTGAGAAGAGAGTTGTTGTCTTCTCTTCTTCTCTTCCCTCTCAGAGGCAAGGGAAGTCGTTCAGGTCGAGGAGAGTCCATTGTGACGTAAGAGAGAAGATGGGCATATCTGGCCTCTTTTCCTTCTCCAGCCGCGCTTCTTCCTCTCGAGTGCTTCTCAAACAACTTCTCCATTCATTCCGTCTCAGTCAACTTTATTACTAGCATCCACCTCGCCGGTCACAGATTTATATTGTCTTACGAGAGTCATGCTATTACATAATTAATTTTTAGAAGGATTATGAACGCCAAAAGAAACTCAACTGTTCACAAATGATATCCCGTATGGCACTCCTGTAATACGAGAGGGCGCAGAGAGTATTTACAAAATAACAATGATATTGGAGAAATCGTAAAATACATATGTTTCTGACATCATTCGACCCGAAGTGACAACAGTCGGAATGTTCTGACATGTCTTAGAGAGGAGAAGAATGAATGATCTACTCACAAGTATTGAAATGGTAGGGAAGTTTGTGATCGAAAGGGAACTCATGCGAGAGTGGAAGAGGGGGAGGACGGTAGAAAATAGGGAGTGGAGGATGAGAGGGCGTACCAGGCGGAAGAGTTGGAGCCTGCAAAGAGGTAAAGGAAGAGAAAGCGTGGAAGATTGAGAACGCGAGAGGGCTATAAAGATAGAACGAGAGCGAGAAAGAGAGAGACGAAGAGAAGACAAAGAGAGTGAGAAAGAGAAAGAGAGAGAGAGAGAGAGAGAGAGAGAGAGAGAGAGAAAGCGAGAGAGAAAGAGCGAGAAGAAGTAAAAGGGGACAAGAGTAATTAAAAGCATCTGCCAGTGGGAGAATGCGGTGATTCATGGATGAGATCAGAAACAGTCCTCACCTCATTCTCATTCTTCATTCCGGGAGTGGGGAAGGGAACAAACTCAGGAGGAGAGCCGTGGCCAGAGTCCGCGCTGTCGTTCAACTCACACGGAGACAGCTTGAAGTTCCCACTCTTCTCGTGCGCCTGACAGAGAGAGGTTGAGAGAGACAGAGAAAGAGAGAGCGAGAGAAAGAAAGCCAGAGAGAGAGAAAGAGAGACGCTGAGAGATACAGAGAAAGAGAGAGCGAGAGAAAGATAAAGCGAGAGAGAGAAAGAGAGAGGCTGAGAGATACAGAGAAAGAGAGAGCGAAAGAAAAAGAAAACGAGAGAGAGAAAGAAAGAGAAAAGTTGAGAGCGACAGAGAAGGAGAGAGCGAGAGAGAGAACAGTGAGAGGCTGAGAGAGACCGAGAGAGAGAGAGAGAGTTGTTATAACGAGGTCAGGGAAAATTAGGATGCATGAGAAGGTTGCGGCACGAGAGAGAATTATGAACTGAGCATGCACCTCACAGATAGTATGTAATTCCGAATCTCTAGCGAGGGTGATAAGGAATTCAAAGATAGGATGAAAGAAGAGAGGGAAAGATGCAGACAGTATGCGAAGTGTGGAAAACTGCGCCAGAAAGTAAATAGTCAATTTCCACAGCAATGACTCTCAGAAATATTAGAATTCTCACTCTCAATTCTTCTTTACCTTTTCTTATCCTTCTTCCTGATGAACTAATTTAGGACAGGTGAGAAATGAGCTAGGGAAAGACAGAGGGAGAGAGAGACAGAAAGAGAAACTGTGAGAGACAGAGGGATAGGGAGAGAGACAGATTGAGATATAGAGCGATCGAGAAAGAGAGAGAAAGATGGAGAGAGAGAGAGATAGAGAGAGAGAGAGAGAGGACAGACAGACAGATACCAGAAGAGGGAGCACAGGGGGATTCCACTTGACTGCACTTCCTTGCCAATCATATTTGCCACTTCTGACCTGACGAAATGCTTATCTCATGTTAGATTAACATCTTGAACATGGAATGAAGCTTAGAGTGACAGGAAGTGGTTTATCAAGAGGGAGAGAGAGAGAGATAAGGAGGGAGAGAGAGAAAGAGAAGCAGAGAGAGAAGGAGAGAGCAAGAGAGTAAGTTCGATTAAAGGAACAATCTCTCTGTGAATAAAAAAACATGTAGGATGTTCATTATAAACATCTGAAACATAGAAGGTAACTGTATAAACCTCAACGTACACGGAGATGTTTCCTGAGGGAAGAAGGATGCGTGTAAGTCTTGGCGCATCCCTGGACCCGGCAGGAGTACGGCTTCGATGAAGTGTGTACGTGCATGTGCTTCTTCCGGTCTGAGCTGTTCGCGAACTTCCGGTCGCAGTGACTGCAGGGGAACGGCTTCTCTCCTGCCAAACACTCCTTATCTATAGGATATCACAATCTTTACCGTCCTTCCCCCTTCCCATCACAAATACCCATTCCCAGAGCAAAGCTGCTTATTCTCTCTCCATTCTCAGAGAGAAGACATCGACAAGTGCGAGTCGGCCGGCCGCTTCCCCCTGGCACTCCGTTCTTCTCCTTTCCTTTAGACAACCGCCTTTTCAATACCGTATTCCAGGGAAGAAATGGAAGAGCATGAGAGAAAGAGAGAGAGAGAGAGAGAGAGACAGAAACAGTGAGAGAAATGTGGGACAGAGAGTGTACAGACTTGATTCAATATGAAATAGAGCAGATGAAGCGATTGAAATGAACTGAGAGTGATTTGAGGAGAGAGAGAGGGGGGGGGGGGAAGGGAGTGAGTGCCAAGGCAGATGGCCGGCCTGTCAGAATTCGTTTTCTTTTCCATCTTTCATCACACAATTCACATCCGCCATGACATTTTGTTATCCACCGAGAGGACAATTCTTCCGTACTCAAAATACGATTGAGAAGAGTAATCTCCTCCCTGCAGTTATTTTCACTCCATAACAGAAGAGACGATAAGGGAGTTGTGGAACGAGGTAATTAAGTGTGTGAAGGAGCGGATGCTGCACATTCCACACACCAAATGGAATGACAGACAATTAGGAAGGAAAGGGCTGGACAGATTAGCAGGAATCTCCATCTCTCTCCCTCTCTCTCTCCCTCTCTCTCTCTCTCGCTCTCTCTCTCTCTCTTACCGTTATAGGATATTTCACTCGCTTACCTAAGTTATCTCATTCTCAAGGAATGGAACAGTCAAAGCCTTCCAGATTTTCTTTGTTGAGTAACTTCAGAGCGTATTTACTCTCAAGCCGACAGAGAGCAGAAAAAGGAGTTGGGACTCATTATTCGACGGCATAACAAGATGATGCGCAATGCTTCTTGTTTGATGGCAATAGGAAGATTGCATGGGAGGTTCGAGAGAGAGAGAGAGAGAGAGAGAGAGAGAGCGAGAGAGAGGGAGAGAGAGAGAGAGAGCGAGAGAGAGAGGGAGGGGTGGAGGGGAGAGGGAGAGAATGAAGAGGGTGGGAGAAGGAGGCAAACATGCGGAATGTTTTTTTTTCCATTCAGGACTCGCTCGGAACGAGAAGCTCTTCCGCAACACATCAAAGATACCGGCCGATCAGAAGACATCCTAACGGTAGCCTTGTTCTTCTCAAGAAATAGCGTGAAGGAATGAATATGAGTAATGGGTAAGAAATTAGGTTAATGAAATATCTGCTGCGCTGTAATCATAATGTTTGCATTTCTTTATTGGGTGTCCATTTGCATTCTTAACTTCCTAACGATTCGGTTCCTTTCCCCATCTCCTATCCTCCCTTCAATGCACACCTTTTCAGAGTTTGAATGGGATTCAAGTGAATAGGATAGAGGGCAATAGAATTGGAAGGGGTAGCGAGAGAGAGAAAGAAAGAGGGAGAGAGAGAAATAGATAGATAGAGAGAAAATGAGAGAGAATAAGTGTAGAAGGAGGAAAGAGGCTACGAAAGGTGGAGTGGAAGGAGGAATAGAGCCAGGAGAGGAGTAAAGTAGCGGGCAAGAAGGTGTCTGCATGGCCACGAGTTGCGGTTTCACGAGGGCGCTGGCCGGTCGTAAATCGCTTGCGGTATTCATAAGGCACTGCTTAGTAACCATTCAGAGAAGAGGGAGAAGAGGAGGGAGAGAGAGAGAAAGAGAGAAAGAGGAAGAGAGAGAGAGAGATAGAGAGAGAGAGAGAGAGAGAAGGGGATAACGGATTCGAGAGAGGGAGATACAGCTAATAAAGATAGAGAAATGTATGAGTGATTGAAAGGGGTCATCAGAAAGCAAAAGAAAGGGAGATTATGAATGTAGTGATGAGAAGGAGAAAGAGAAGAAGAGAGGGAGGCAGCTGGAGGGAGGAGAAGGCAAGAGGGCAGAATAGGCAGCTAGAACACGAGTCCATGAGGCATCCACAATGTACGATTAAGGTAACAGATGGCTTTCTGAGTGGATTACAAAGCTCTCCACAATGATCTTTCTCTCTCTCTCTCGCTCTCTCGTTCTCTCTCTCTCTCTCTCTCTTTCTCTCAGTGTCTCTTTCTATTCACTATCTAGGCGTTAAGACGGAGATCTGTTCTTCTCACACCTAAACGTCAATTAGCTGCTGAGAATAGCCATCGAGAGTGAAGGCATGGGGAGCGAAGCTTGCCAGCAACTCACCATCAGTTCACACCTCCATTGCCACCAGAGTAGCAAGCACTCTGCTACTCTCGAATACCTCTTTTTGCTTTTCTCGCTATGAACTTCTTCTTCTTCTTGTTACATAAAATATATGACTTATGCAAGGTTCGTGATTTCAAGAAGTGAAGATGCAGAAAAAAGACTGGAATGGAATCAAAGGATGAGTTGAAAGGAAGAAATCGGGCAGGTCTGGAAAGAACCTGTTTGACACTTCTCAAAGGAAGCCGAAGTTAGACTAGAAATGAAGGAGCGAATGAGAGTGAGAGACAAAGAGAAAAAGAGCGATAGAGAGTGAGAGAGCGAGAGAGTGCATGAGGGAGAGACAGGGAGGATTTGAAAGGGAGCTGAAAACTAAAATACAAGAGATGCCGAGCCGATGGTAGACTGACAGAGAAGGCTGGCTACGGTATCTTTAGCGATTCGAGAGAACGAGAGGGAGACAGAGAAAGAGAGACGATTACGAAATCAAAACATAAGGTGCGTATAAATTTACTTATATCGGGAAGATATCGATATAAGTAGATTAATTATGTAACGTTCACGCCTAGAATATTGATGCAGTCATTCAGTTGATAATGTCCACCAACCAGTGTGAATTCTCTGATGAATCTTGAGATTCTCCGAGCGAGAGAACATCTTCCCGCAAACATCGCAGAGGAATGGCTGATACTTTGTGTGCACTCTCAGATGATTTACCAGCTTGTACTTGGCCTAAGAGAAGAATTCTTCTTTCTCTGCCACGGCCCAAGAAAGAACCTTGAATTGCTTGCGGAGTCTGTCGCAGTCGGCCCACTCGCAGATGTGGCAGCCATTCTCTCCACTAGTCAGATGCACTTGACTGAAGAAGAGAAGGAACTTGAGTTCGTCTGAGAGAAAAGGAAATGCAGACCTGAGATGAGAGGAGATATCTTGATGAGAAGAGAAGAGGAGACCGCAGGGCTTGCCATGGACCAGCCATTCACAACGGCGGACTTCATCCTTAACGGAGGCTGCAGCCAGCCAGCCTTGAGACGCACTCGGGATAACTCCACCGTAGGAAGACAGAGGAGGACATTCCGAAGACGGCACGAAACGGGAAAAAGCTGGAAGGCAAGGAGTGGCATTCTTTGAATCGAGGAAGAGAACTAACCGTCGAAGTCATGGTAGACAGCCTGGGGATGAGGGGCGTATGCATAGTAGGAGGATGGATCCGGCTGAACCAGACCACCAGGCACTGGAGGGACATCAGAGGCCGAAGATGTTCCCGGCAGACAGTATCTCGAGGGAAGTTGGGAGGGATGCGGATGGGGCAGAGGGAAGGCCGTCGTAGCCGTGCTTGAGTAGTAGGCAGAGAAGACCATCCAAACACTACAATCTCAGCAGGGGTTAACAGTCTTATCCCTCTTCTCCGTGCTTTGCTTTCCTCCTTCCAGCACACTCCGACCTCCATTACATGCTCCGCCCACTTGCTCTATTGGTTCGCGGCGCCACAAAAAGGGCGGGACTGACTATCGCCTGTCCTGTCTTTGCTAACAACTCATTCAATCCAGTAAATAACACATTAGCTCGTTCCTTCACGAACACATTCAAATCATAGAAACTGCATTAGAATTGCATGGAATCAAGCGAACAAAGCGGAGATCAGGAAGGACAACACAAGCGAGTTGCGCAACAAAAGGAAGGAGATACAAAGGAAAACAATTATATAATTCACCGAGCTTTCGATCAACACTTTATAATTGAATTCCTTCATGTAACAAAATCTAGAAACGCGTAGCTCTTAATCTCCAAAATGTTCGTTACCCACTAATTACAAGGTGATACTGGGAAATGGCCATCAGTCTTCTTCTCCCCTCTGCTCTCTTTCTCTTCTCTTTGGATTCCTGCATAAGAATCCATTTATCACTTGTCTGAGTTGCCTTTGCGGTTCCTTCCCTCACCACTGGCCTTATCTTTCCAGGCCGACCAGAGTCCTCCGCCAGGAATCTAAGGCAGGTAGGTTAGTAGGGCCTGAGTATTCCATGTGGAGGTACATAGCAATAGAGAAGGCAGAAAGAGAGGGCATAGCGAGAGAGCCAATTGGTGAAAATAACGGACATGAATTTAAAAAAAAGTTAATGGATAACAGAAAGAATGAATATAATGCTGCTAGAGAAATAAAAAAAAAACAAATGCTGAAATATCACGATAGCGAGAAACTACTCTCCTGCTGAGATTGTCATCGTCCCTCGACACGGTAATCTGCTGCTCTTCACTTTTGACACTTATCGAGATCTATTACAGCGTCTTCTCTTACCTTTTCATGATCATTTTCTCTAGTTCCGATTGCTCTCGCTTTCTCCCTTCTCTCCCTCTCTCCCTCTCTTTCTCTCTCTCTCTCTCTTTCTCTCTTTCTCTCTCTCAGTGCTCAATTGCTTCACTTCAGCTACAGTATACGGGGGTGTACACGTCGAAGTAATAACAGAGGGAGCTGGCTATTCTTCTCGTCCCTCTTCACATTCTAATAGCAGGAGCACCAAGCAAAGAACTTGCCCCAGGCAGCAGAGAACGACGAACATTGATTCTGGTCTTGCCACTACTTTCTCTCTCTCTCCCTCTCTCTCACTCCCTCTCTCTCTCCCTTGCTCACATTTTCTCTCTTATACCCCTCTCTCCTTCCTCTCTTTCGCTAGCTTCTCCTTCTGTTCCTTGTCCCGAGCAGCCACCGCAAAAGGTGTTGAATGCTGTATCTCCCTTCTGACGCAAGCAGCACGCTATTCATCGGGCCGCAGATCTCGGGTGACAACTTCTCACTCTGCTCTGGTTCATCTCTCTCTCTCTCTCTTTTCTCTTTCTATCTCTCTCTCAATCCTCAACTCCTTCTTTCTCTATATACTTCTCTTCTCATAGTCTGCCACCTCTCGTTCTTCTCTCCATTTCTCTCTCTTATTCAGAAAGATTGTTCATAATGGAGACTGTCAGAAGCGATGATCTCCTTCCATCAGCTAAAAGTCAGAAGTTGACTCTCAATCCGCAACCCGGATAAGCCCTCCATGCTCTCTCTCTCTCTCTCTCTCTCTCTCTCTCTCTCTTTATCTCTCTCTCTCTTTCTATCTCTCTCTCGTCTCTCTCTCTCGTCTCTCTCTCTCTCGTCTCTCTCTCTCTTGATATCTGTGTCTTCTCTCATTGGGTCTCTTCTTGAGTTGCCAGCAGGCCTTTCTCACACCTTTGCGTGTTGGATGAGACTAGGACGAAGTAGCGATCACGATGGAAGTCTTTCAGGATCAATCTCGTTCATTTTCTCTCTTTCTCTGTCTATGTACATCTCTCCCTCTCCGTCTCTGTCTCTCTGCATTCTCTCCGACATTTCCCTTTCCTTCCAGACACCATCACTCTGATTACTTTCCTGTGCGGGAATGGAGACCATAATTTACCCTTCAAAGATAAATAAAGATGTCTTTCTCTTCTCACCTCGAGCATCAGAGGAAAAGGTGCCAAGATAAGAGCAAAGGGCGATTCTTTCTTGATAAAGAGAAAAAGAATCGGGGAGGGTCCGCAAGTTATGCCTAATGAATGGGTGATTTAGAGAGGTCCTTCGACCAGTGGAAGGAAGAGAATCAGGTAGAGAGAGAGAGGGAGAGGGAGAGATATAAAAGAGAAGGGCGGATCAAGGTTACCGCAATGAAGCCAGCCAGTCTAACCAGCTAGAAAGGAAAACAACAAAAGCGCCTGGTCATTAGCACGAAAGTGTTGCCGCTTTGATTGAGCACCGCCTCTTCACCTCTCTCTCTTTCTCTCTCTCTCTCTCTCTTTCTCTCTCTCTCTTTCTCTCTCTCTCTCTCTCTCACTCTCTCTCTTTCTCTCTCTCTCTCTCTCTTTCTCTCTCTCTCTCTCTTTCTTTCTCATTCATGTAATTCCTCCCTCTCCATATTGCGTCCTCTCGTAGAAGCCATGCCTTGCCTCGTCAGACAAAGGAAGGCGTACGATTACGCAGCCAATTTGTCGCCGTTTACATGGAATGCCGAACATGTCATTAGATGCACAGCTTACCTTGCGGGAAAGCAAAGCCGACTGCCCCAGGCGCCCTCTCCCCTCCTCCTGCTTTGCACACACATTCCCGCTTCGCGCATTCTCTCTATCCCACTCTCATTCTCTCTCTCTCTCTCTCTCTCTCTCTCTCTCTCTCGCTCTCTATTTTACTTGCCCACGTTCTTTTCACTAGCCGAATAGATTTTCTTAATCACGCCCATCTACAATCACATTTCAATTCAGTAAATTTGTGCAATGTGTGCCTATAAAAAGGCTAAATGTGATCTTAGAAGAGACCGACAGAGAAAGGGAGAATGAGATGGCCACTTGTTGTAAATACACAGAAAGTGTGGAGGAGGAAAGACTGACGGCCCTCTTTAATCGCGAGTAAATAGTGATGTTCTCCCTTCCGGAGACCAATCCTCATTGATTTGGAAACACACCCTCTTAGAGGTGATCCTTCATATTTCAGTCTTCTCATTCTCCGCTCGCTTAAATTTGTCTTTTTGCTGACAATTTCCTGTTTATGTTACAATTGTTGTCAAATACAAAGTGACAACAAATGAAAAGAACAACGACCACTATTTGTTTACAGAAGCCGAATTGACACTTTGGAAGGGCAAACGGAAGCTGAGAATGGAAGAGGAAGGGCAAACAATCATTGCCAATGGGCATGAGGGGATAGTGGAGAGGTGTGATAGCTGAGAGAGAACGAAGAGAGAGGGATGAGAGAGGGAGACAGAGAAAGTAGAGAACTAGGAAGAGAGGAATGAGCAGAGAACGTTCAGGTCGGAGAAGGAACAATATCCAAAAACAATCGGCATCTGCGATGATTTCTACTACATACATACATTCTACATACATACAGTATGTGCATACATACATATGTATGCATGTGTGTAGTTGATTTCCCGATCAGCCATCATAAAAGGCTTCCCAATGAATCTAAATTCAAAGCATAACTTTTTCAAAAAACGATGTCTTAAGAATTTTGCTCATTTTTTGCTCATGAATGTATTTTAATGGCTAGCTCATGGTATGTACATACATACATAGATATTTTGTTGCAAAACAACGAAGTGAAATCAAACATGAACTTAGAAAGGGCGGATCTCGTATGAGACTCTTGAGATAGTGCTTCCTTTTCTCAATACTTCTTGTTGTGCATGCAAATTGTCATGATGCGCCTATCAGAATGATGCTAAAGACTCTGCTCAAGCTGTGATGTAAATGGTACAGAAAATTAATGTAACTGATGCGTTCACTTGTTATGGGTTAACAAATCTCTTGCAGGTCCAACCACGTAACACTTTTACATTTGCTGGTTAAATTCACTGACAGTTCTCACTGATTAGGCAGCAGTGGAAAAAGAGAGGTGATGGAGTGAGAAGGAGAGCAGAAAACAAGGTGGAAAGAGAAAGAGAGAGAGAGAGAGAGAGAGAGAGAGAGAGAGGAGAGAGGGAGAGAGAGCGAAAGGTGAGACCAAGCGGAGTGGGAGAGTGAGCTGAACCGAGTTGAGAGCAAGTGGATGAAGTGTGCATGGTTGCTTACTCATCACTACCTTTCAAGAATGACCCCTCCCGTTCTTTATCGACAACTCAACCTCGGGTGGAATCCCCGTTCTTACTACCATCCTCACCAATTGTAACAAGATTGTTATTCAAGTTGCACCACCGTTGAAAGTTACTATCAATCCTTCGTCCTTTCTACCTTCTTATTTCTATTCCTTCCCCCAACAACAAGAAATTTAAAAGCGACAACTCTTTCTACGAGCAGAGGTCATTCATCTTTCTTTCTTTTCTTTGGTCACCGGACTATTTTCATGGTTTTAGTCGCAAATTCCAAGTGAATTTTCAGAAGTATTTCTTCCGGATCATTGCAAATGTTTGGAGCGTTCGTAATTCTCATGACCTTTCCTCTCTTACAATCTAAGATGGATGCCTTTCCATTAGAAACTCATAGCTTCATTCATGAGGGAATACTCAGACATCATCTTACACAGGTAATATTTAGGAATATGTACATATGTTTTATTCTCTGCAAATCTAATGAGATAGCAGAGATGCAAAAAGGATGAATTCTTAAATATGAATGTACTGCTTAGAATGACTACGAGAGGAAGAAGGCGTTGTCGGCCGAAAGAGAGCGGGTGATCGCAAGCGTGGAGGGGCCTCTTCCAGCCACTCCAGAGGTCGCTTCCGCTCGGACCAACCCAAGAATCGTCCATTCCCATGGACTTCTTCCTCTCGCTAGAAGACGACGCCAGACTTCGTCAGAAGAAGCAGAACAGGAATATCACTGGACTGGCCAGGGAATCGGATCAATCACTCTTCGCAACCCCCCGCCCGGTTTCTTATCAGCATTAGCTCATTCTCAAATCACAACAATCCTAGCAGATTTCCTTCAACGATTTGGAAATGGCCTGAATGAGCTGACGAGAAGCATGGCCGACAAGATCGGAGCGTTTAAGAAACCAAAGCAAGGTCAGCGAGAAAACGTTCATCTTGATAATGTATGATCAACCACTTATGTATATACATACATATACATATATGCGCCTTTTATTAATATTTCAACAATATTGTTACACAATTTGTTTTTAATAAAAAATTTTAATAGGTGAAGAGAACGAGGTTTCTGATACCGTGGGGGACATCGTTGAAACGACAGCGAAGACAGTGGCGACCTCGGCTTCTTCTCTCCTCGACAACCTCAGCCGAGTCGGCAACTCCATCAGAAACTACGTCAACAATGGCAAGGCATTAGTACTCTCTGTCTAGTCAAAGTCATTCTATTCTATTTATTCCAGGCTTGTCAACCAAACCAGCTGACTGGGATGAGAAGGCACGCGCTTTCTGCAGCCACAATCCAGAGAGTGACAAATGCAAGTGAGAACAACAACCATTACGATCACACTAGATATTCACTCTGTACAATAGGAATGGCCGCCTTCCAATGTGGAATGACGTCAGGGAGATGATTCAGCAGCTGGATGACAAGATCAGAGAGAATCTCCCGGCTATTCCAAGGTAATTGAGAAGAAGGGAGTGATGACTCATCTGGAGTGAAAGATTCAGCATTCATTTGCTCGACTCTCTTCTTCGTGTTCCTGAACAACTCAAAGACGCACTCGACAAGCTGAAAACTAACATTGCACACATCTCGCAGTCCATTCGTGACAAAATAATAGTTGGAATATCTCTGATCTCTGATTGGAAGGAAGAGATGGAAGTTGAGCGTGCTTTCTATTAGATTGTCTGCAACACTCGCTTGAACTGCAAAGCCCAATCCGAGAAGATGATGCAAATGAAGAACAAACTTAAGGAAAAGGCAAGTTGAGAGGGGAAAAGTTGTAAGAGATAGATACTTATGTGAATTATGAAGTCATGACGTGTTTGCAAGTTGCTAGCCTTCCGCCACCGACTGAGAGGAAGTGAGGGCGAAGCCGCGTTGGACGAACAGTTCGAGAGGACTCAACAGGTCAAGAAAGCACTGCTTGTCCAGGCTGACATCGACAAGGAAGTTCGATCAGATTCCCTCTTCTCAATCATTATTCCACGTTGCTTCGCTTTTTTATTTTACATATTTATATGCATATATATATGTTCAACTTTAGTAGCTTTATAAAGCAATATCTTGTCTATTTATGAAAAAAAAATTTGACGAATATTGCTTATTCTTTGCGAAACAACGAACGCGAATGTGCGATCATCTCTGCATGTTTCATCGGGCTCTCGAATTTTAAACCTCGCACAGCTCGCCAAAATGGTGATTTCAGACTCCCGGACCAATTCCAATCGTTTCGACGTGTTAAAAAGTACCTATAAAGAGCTTTTGAGCGAAATCTAATTTTGCCAGGTCCCCGGCTCTTTGGCTTCCTTACGATTCTCTCGCAAATCGCGTCATATGTATGTACATATGTAGTATGTGGTATGTATGTAGTTTTATTAGCCTTCTATACCAGTTGTCTCCAAGCAACTTCTGACCAGGTCGAACCAGCGGACGATGGAGTCTTTGACTCTGATCTGCTTCTGACCACAAGACAAGCTGAGCTGCTCCTCAACGAGATCGACCAAGCATATTCTGCGGCGGTAGATCGAGGTATAAATTTTCTATTAAAGAGTTTCTGACAATGCAACATTTTAATAGTCTAATAAAAACAATGAAAAATAAAATAAATTTAAGGCCGAACAAAAACGCGAAGGTGAGTGAGGTTGATTCGTCGCCGTTAGCAGGCTGGCCGGATGGGAAGGAAATGCCATTCATATTTCGTTCCTTCACTCTTTCCTTTTCAGAGCCGCAGTCTTCTTCGAAGATCAATTTTTCCAAAAGTGGTCAGTGAACGAGCCAATTCCCTACTTCCTGGACGAGTCGCTAGGTATGACCCCCCCCCCCCCCTTCCCGCCTCGATTATCCCCTCGATCACAGCTATCTACGATCGGACGGACATCCGAGATGCCCTTGCTGAGATCTCTTCGAAGACGTGCATTCGATTCTCGGAGAAGACAACTCGGCCTACGGGATATCACATTCATTACGTCAAGATCGACAGGAGATCTTTGTCTGTTCATTTGTTTGTATTCCTGAAGCGAGCGCCGGTTTGGTTCCTTCATCAGACTTTATTGTAGCTGCGGCCTCTCTTACATCGGCCGGACGGCGCCAGCCAATCCCATTTATCTTAGCTTCGACTGTGGGGATGTAAACTATTTTTCTTTCTTTCTCCTTGACATACTCGCTCTATCTCTCTTTCTCTCTCTCCTTCTATATTATATATTATTTTATCCCCCCTCTCTCTCCTGCTCTATCACATACTCTCTCAATCTCTCTTTCCCGCTCTATCACATACTCTCTCAATCTCTCTCTCTTTCTCTATCACATACTCTCTCTCAGGCGAAAGGGGTTGCAATGCACGAGACGTTGCATGCCCTGGGACTGGCTCACGAGCACGTGAGAGTTGACCGCGATGAGCATCTCAAGGCGAGTGATGGCTCCTTGTCTTCGTAGTTATTCCACCATCTACAGGTCGACTGGTCCAATATCAATCCTCAGTACTACGACGCCTTCGCCGTGGTGGACCCGAGGGTCTTTTCATCGTCAGTCTTCCTTTCCCTCTCCCTTCCTCCCTTCTTTCCTCTCTTGCCTCCTCCCCTCTCTCCTCCTGCCGTCTCCTCGCTCTCTCTCTTCATCCCTAATTCACTCTCTCTTCACTCCTTCTCTCCCCCTCCCCCATTCAGATACGGTGTCCAGTATGACTACGGTAGCATCATGCACTACCGATCGGACACGGCGGCCATCAACCCGTTTAGGCCGACGATGATTCCGAAGGTTGACGCTGCCTCGCTCATATCGTTCAATCAGAAGTTGTCTTGCAGTCAAATGAGAAAGTCAATCTCGCTCTCCTTGGCCAGCGACGGAAGCTCAGCAAGAATGACATTGAGCTGCTCAATCGAATTTATTGCAAAGCAGGCATGCAAAGATAGTGAAAGCAGAGAGAGAGAGAGAGAGGGAGAGCGATTGGAAAAGAGATAGTGAGAGAGCGAGAGGGAGAGAGATATTGGGAAAAAGAGAGAGAGAGAGAGAGAGAGAGAGAGAGAAAGAGGGAGGGCGAGATTGGAGAAGAGAGAGAGGATGAGCCCGTAAGATGATGGGAATGGTTGGAGATGATTGCGTGGACCGTAACGTGTACTGTGGTGCTTGGGCGGTGCAGGGTGCGTGCACTCGGAAGGAGAACGACATTTGGATGAGAGACAACTGCCGCAGAAGCTGCGGACTTTGCTGACAACCTGTTCATCACTTACTTTTCCACTTCTTCCCTACCTTAATACTCGTTATTTTGTTGTTTAACTGTTCGCATTATTAGCTTGTCAATATTTTACTGATCTCACACCATCCATCAATACTTTTAGCGGGGTGCTTCAACATGCAATAGTCACTAGTTGATAAATAAAAGATTATTTTAGTTGTTTGCTTCCATGGAAATGCAAACGACTGCGCTTTCCATTGTTGCCATGAGTTCTGCGAAAGCGCGAGTGTCAGGACACAGGAGGATGTCTTTGTAGTACTGCAGAGTGGTCTATTTGAGTGATTGAAGATGGAGAGGCAGGACATTCAGGTAGGCTTACAGCCATGTCAAACTTGGCCATTGAATCTTATGAGAACTTAAACATTCGACACTTTATATTTTGGAGAACAACTTCTAAGAATCTGCAGAGTCTACGAGGAGTCTGCATCCTTTTTGTAATCGGCTTCCATGTTCTCCCTGAAACTTTCCCCGCTGGTTATCTCGCTGTTGATGTGTGCGAATACTTTTTTCTTCCAATAATTATGAATGTAAAAGAGCGAATACAATGAGTGCAAAGATATGTTGTATAGTCTGCTGGTGTTGTCTGGGTACTGGACTGGTCGGACTCTCTCCTCTCCTTCCTTCTCTCCTCTCTCCTTCCTTCTCCGTCGTTTCCGTCGTCTTCTTCCCTTGTACTTCTTTATTCTTGTCCTCACTCTTCTCGCTTCCGACTACTTTCTCACACGCGAAGAATTCTCTCAACTTCAGGTTTCATAATTCAATTTTAAATATCCGGTAATTCTGATTCGAAAACTGTGAATGTCTTAGAAAGATATTCCCTGGTCCATCGGATGTGTCTCAAATATGAAGTCTCTTCTCGGAAGACAAGTGCACTATTTTACCGAGGTACGAACTGTTTTTGCTAACCTAAGGAGATTTTACTCAGGCGCCATTTTACGCACATTTTTGTATTCGTATGTACAAATATGTATGTATATGTATGTATAGATTGAGCGAAGCTTTTTAGATATCACAGCTTCATCCATTGGCCCACACCTGGGCGATTTCATTGGATGTTGGGATGTCAGCTTTGAATTACATCATTTGCAAAACCTCTCTCTTCAGATCCAGTTCACCAGTCTTGCCCTAATCGCGAGAAGTCTTTTTCTCCCCGAGAACAAGCTGAAGCTTGTGAACATTGTGCTCTCGCTGATGCTCTCCATACTCAGTCCTCAAGAGATTGCATTTAGCACTTTGCCAGCTCGCCTTTGGCAGTTTTTAATCGGCTCCCTTCAACTTCCTGCTTCACTTGCAAAAATAATTCAAGAGGGTTAATTGAGAACAAGTATTTTCTAGTAAAAATAGTAGCGCTGCAGCAGGCATTTTATTGAATGCGGGATTGATGGTAGTGATGATGTCTCTGCTCTCCTTTCCTCTCGTGCCCCCTACGCTCTCTCGAGTTTCTCTCTCCTCCCTCACTCTCCTCTTTCTCTCTACCCGATTCCCTTGCTCCAGTCGCCTTCTCTCTCTTATCGGTGACCGTTCCTATGCTCTCTTCCTCATTCACTGGCCACTTCTCGTTCTCTTCCGATTCCGACGTCTTCACAGCAACGATCAAAAGATGTCGCTGACCGGTACTCTCTCTCTCTCTCTCACTTTCTCTCTCTCTCTTTCTAGTCGTCTGTGTTTTCAGACGTGATCTTCTATCTCCTCTTGCTTGCATCTCTTTGTGAGATTCTTCACTTTTCCATCGAAGTCCACTATCGCTCCATCTCTTCTCTTCTCTCTTCCTTGACAGCTACATTCTTCTTCGTCGCTTTCCTCCTTCTCCATTTGTATTCTTCAACAACATCAGAATTGGAATCCTTCGATGACCTTCCAGATGGCAATCCAAGTCAGATTGAAATGAACATGTCATAATTCCTAGTGAGAATGAATCAGGTGTGGTGTGGCAGTGGAGCTGCGCAGAGAAGGCGCGGGAAGTTCCTTATCCGCCGTGCCTTCCACTCAGGGAACAATACGAAGGGAACAATCACCATTGTGAACTGGTCACTCTCCTCTTCTTTTTCTCTCTTCCACCAGTAAATCTTCTTTCTCCTTCTTAGTGAGCGACTTCGATGCAAAACATTAAACTCTCTTTCCAGAAAGGAAACGGTACACTCAAAATTGTTTTGATCGGTAACTCATATGCAATATATCGCTTCCAATGGATTCACCAGGCACTTCGGGGACACTACAGTACACTTACGGTTCATATGAGACATGGTTAGGAATAGAGAAAAGAGAGAGAGAGAAAAGATAGGAAGAGAGATATAAAGAGAGAGACAGAAAGAGGGAGAGAGAGCAAGATAGAGTAAGAGAGAGAGAGAGAGAGAGAGAGAGAGAGCAAGAAATGAAAAATAGAGAATGAGTTAGAAAAGAGAAGTGAAAGAGAAATAAGCGATGGCAGCGTGCCAGCCACTGCTGCACTACCGCGAAGATCCGTCGTATCACATTCGCCTGTGGAAGTGCGAGTCATTCACTCCACAATGCCAGGACATTGTGCGGAAGACTCAACCAGACCTACTCATCATTAGTCAAAAGTTGTATCTCTCACTATCTCTTCCTCGCTCTGTTTTTCTCTCTCTCTCTCTCTCTCTCTGTTTTCTCTCTCTCGCCGTTTTCTCTCTATTTGTCTCTCTCTCTCTCCTCTCCTTCTCTCAGTATCTAAATCATCATAATAATCTCATGGTCAGATTTCACTATGAATTTACGGAGCAGCCTCGCAAAGGGGGAGAATCAGACGAGAGCTATGCCTCTGACATTCTAACACAAGAGATGCAGGAACTTCTTGACTACTACAGGTCAGATTTCCTCTCGTTCCCTTTTTCATTCCACTCCCAGACATTGCATCCTCTCCATTACTGTAATCCGACTTTTCAGCTCTTTCACGAGGTCTATTGTCCTGGACCGTCCGATGTGGGAACTGCCACGAGAGCATTCGTATCCACTGTCGAAGCAGCTGGAGTTGAATGGCAGTCTGGATGGACTGCCCAGCAGCTTCAGCTTAGAGGTCTTCTAATCTCGATCTCCCTTGCTTCTCCTTCAGGATGTCTCCATTCTCCACCGCCACACTCTCCGTCGTCTCTCCCAAATCCGTTGTTCGAAGTGTCACTGGGTGGACGTCCTCCCCGCCCTCTGCCTCCCCAATGGCACTTGCCCTCTTTACTATCGTGTTAGTCGTATTCTTTTCCCTTCCTATAACAGCCTTATCCAAATATAAACACTCTTCCTACAGGACTGCAATCACGGAATCTTCAAGAACGATGGATCTCACTTGTCCCCTCACAGTGAATTAAAAGCCCGTGAACATATTTTAAATGCATTTATAACATTCTAAAACCAGAAATCGCAGAGAAGAAAGCATAGTGACGCATTAAAGAGCTGGGCTCCCACAATTTGAACTCATTTTCGATTCATAAAGGAATGCCATGTGCCTAACATTATTAACACGATGAGAATAGAATCACAGAATGAATGATAGCAGAGGAAGACACGCGGGTATTCACTATGCATGTAGAGAACCACCAAAAGGAGATGTACTCGAAGGCTACAAAGAAAGAAAGAAAAGAGAAAGGAATTATGAAGACTATTGTATAACAGAAAGAAGAGACTTCTTTCAATAACAAAGCTATAGTAAAAACAAAGATAAAGTCCGAGAGAACTAGGAATATGAGGGTATTATTAGTAGTAAGCATAGGGATAGCATTGAATATGAAATGAAGGCGAACTAGGGCAGTCTTCCAACTAAGTCCTCGCTTATTGTTAGCTTGCAACTCACTCCAGGACCTGAAGGAAGGTTTATAGTCGAGATCACGAATACAAACTAGCATTCCAGATAACAGAAAAACAAAGTAAAATAGTTCAGATTTGCTTTTCATGTTTTCTTCGGAAACTTCCCAATTTAGTTCACCATTACCGAATTTCATACCGATTACTATAAATTTCTTTGGTCTTCTAATTACAACAAAAAAAGTAAACGAGCTGACAGGATATTCATGAAGCTTGAGCTTGGCGAGATTCTGCTGAAGAGATTCAACCTCCAACGAATAAGCAGAGTCGCGGATATCAGCATAGAGGGCAGAAGACCTGAATAAGAAAGATTCTTCGATGTCGAAAGTGAAGAATGAGAAGAACTGACAAGTAGCGTTCTCCGAAGGAGGGAAGAACAGTGACGATGAGTTTCCCAGCCATCTCCGGCCGCATCGCAAGACGCATCGAAGCACAGACATTTGCACCCGAGGAGATGCCTGGAAAGGAGAGGAAGAAGATGAGAAGAACAATTATACATCCAACCATAGAATGCACCAGAGAGGAATGAAATATACATATTGAACAAAGAAAAGTGAAGAGAATGACCAGCCATGAGTCCTTCTTCGAATGCAAGTCTCTTCGCAAACATGATGGCCTCGTCAGAGTGCACACGGAATATCTCGTCAATCACTCCCATGTCTAGGATCGCCGGCTTGAAACCAGCACCCAGGCCTAGAATAAAGAGGAAGATTGAGCAAGGAGGTACTAATTATATTTTAACGCTCACAAAACAGCGATGGAACCTTGAATGGTGTGAGGGCCAATGGGGAAGCCGCTGAGAACGGCTGCTTCTTCCGGTTCCACGGCGTAGATCTAGAAGAAGGGTGAATATGGAGAGGGAATGAAGAAGAAGAAAGAGCACCTTGATGTTGGGGTTGTGCTCCTTGAGGAATCTCCCCACCCCGGTAATGGTCCCTCCGGTACCGATTCCGAAGACACAGGCATCCACCTGCAGAAACTTTCCATAGCCATGCGTCAGAGACAATTCCCATCCCCCCTTCAAACCAACTTTGCCTTTCGTCTGCCTCCATATCTCCGGTCCAGTTGTGTCGTAGTGAACTTGAGGATTTGCAGGGTTTTCGAACTAGAATTATACTTGACAACTGTTGTCCTGCTAAGGAATAGAAGAACCTGAAAATAATAAAAGAATGAACCTGCTGCAGAATGTATGAATTAGGAATGTTCTGTGCAAGTTCCTTCGCCCTTTCAATGGCTCCTCTCATTCCTCTCGGAGGAGCAGTCAAAACAACTTCTGCCCCGTACGCACGAAGAAGGGTTCGCTGCAAGAAGATTCTTCGATCTCCCCAATTCCCTTCTCTTTCTGTTCAACTAACCCTTTCAATGCTCATCCCCGCTGGCATAGTGATAATCAGCCGATATCCCTTGGCCGCAGCAGCGAATGCCAGAGCAATTCCAGTGTTGCCAGACGTGGGTTCAATCAAAGTAGTCAGCCCAGGCGTAATCTCAAAGCAACTAAATATTCAAAACTACTGTAGCATAATATTTCAAGTATATATGGAATGTAATATGCAACATGCCTTTCCCTGCCTTTCTGCATCCAGAATCATTGCATTTCCAATTCGATCCTTCACAGAACACGCAGGGTTCAGATACTCCAACTTTGCAGCTAAACAGATCAAGAAATAGACTTTTGAGTCATGTTATGTGACATTTAATAGAACAAGCTGAAGCAAATCAAGCGTTCAGGATGGGTTTTTAAATACATTCCACTCGTGTTAAAAAAAAAACTATAAGACAAAAAGGCTTGCCAATTTTGCCGGAGCATTCTTGAGCGATACGATTAAGATAGACCATGGGCGTGTTGCCAATCAGGCCTGTTGCATCCTCAGCGATCCCATCTCTGTATCATTCATGGTGAGAGAGAGAGAGGGTGAGAGAGAGAGAGAGAGAGACGGTGAGAGAGAGAGTGAGAGTGAGAGAAGAAATACTGGGGGGAGGGGAGAGAGAGAAGATGGAAAGACCTGTCAGCCATTGGGAAGGGAGGAGAAGCAGGCGTGAAAGGAACTGGAGCAGAGTCCCCAGAAGAGTCGTATTCCTGCAAATTAGAAAGTCAGAATGAAGAAAGGAAAAGCAGCTGCAAGAAGTGATAAACGGGAAATGTTTATGGATCAATCCTGTTAACATTTAGAAAGTCGCCTCCGATCTCTATTTGATTCGGAGAACATTCTTGTAATTTTCCATTGGAACCAAGAAAAGGAAGGGACTTTCACATACCGGAACAAGCATACAAACCATAATGAGCAATGTAAAAGTGTGGTTACTTGCGTCTTGGAAAAATAGGAGTAGTAAGTGGGGAGAAACGAACGAAATTTGCCATGGAAATAAATTTAAAACAAGAGAAGGAAAGCGCAAAAGAGTGCTATTCACTTTCTAGCACAAAAACACTACAAGTTGGCAAATACGGCGGACACTGACTAAAACCTCAATCATGATCAGGACAAATGTTAAAGAAAAAGTGATGGATTCATAACATAAAAGTTCGACTGCAATTCAAACGAACTCTCAGTCTCTTTGCCAACAACGGCCTTATATATAAACCGCCCTCTACGCCACTGTACGAATTTCATGTATCCTCCACCATTGCACGTATTCAGTACATCAGTTATTCCTTCTAGCAAGGAGGTTGGGCTAACCAAAATGGTGATTCCACCACGCAACAGAATTCGGAAATGAATTGGAAGGGGAAATGAGAATGGAAAAGAGAAAAAGAGAAGGATAACCTCGCCAGCTTGAACAGCCCGCCGCTTCATGGCTGCTCATCCGGAACAAGCGACGCAGGCTCTGAGAAGGCAGGAATCAGAGGAAGCACAAAGAGAGAGCTGACCTCTCCACACTCAAGGCATCCCTTGTAGCCAAGAGACGAGAGACGCAGAGATTGGTCAGAAACAAAGAGATACTACAAGAGGGAGAGACAACGCGAGGTGAGTAATCGCGGGAAGAGAAAAGAAAGAAATGGCTGATGTGAGGGAAGGAGACTTGCCACGCAAGAAGAAACGTACAGAACCAGGGCAGTATACAGCCATCCCGCTCTCCCTCAGTGCTAAACCACATGGTCACCACTCTCACCACCCTTTCTCAACTCCAAGCAGCAACTGGCAAAACAAGGTTTGAGAGAGGTCTGACCGCACAAGAATTAATTCGCACATTCTCCGCCCGACTAACCAAAGCGAGAGACCAGACATATAAAAAGTGAAACACAGCTCATGGCGTTAACAGAGACAGCTTGCGCGCTTCGTTTCAACACAACAACCGCTGCAAAAAAAAACAAGAAAACATCCCATTGAAAAATTTTTTTCAAGTGTTTACAGATTTATGCATTATGCTAGAAAGAGTCCGCTAACGAACAGTGTTTTTAAAGAGAGATAAGAAAAATACGGCGTATGAAAACAAGAAAGAGAATTCCGCCGCTGCGAGGTGAGTAGAATTGGCAACGTGCCTGCTTGCTTTGGAAATGCACTAGCGAAGACAGATCATTTCAGAACACACACAAGCAAACACTACAAATCAAACAGCACTGAGTAATGATAGGAGCATTCACGAAGACTGCCACTTTCTTTTTAACAATGTTTTAAATTTAAAAATATAAAAATTATAATGAAGAGTGGCCTTTGGCACTCGGTACACTGAAAAGGGCACTGAAACAGTGGAGAGAAGGGCAGTGCTGGGGAGGGCTGTCCTTACAATCAATGCAACGCAGAGACTCAGCTGACATCAACTCTCGAAGGTGCACTTCTGCCTCTCTTTCTCTTTCTCTCTCTCTCCCTCTCTCTCTATCTCTCTATCTCTCTGTCTCTATCATATCCTCTCTCTCTCTCACATTCTCTCTAAGTATCTCTACTTTCTCTCTCTCTCTATTCTTTCTCACCTCTCTCTCTCTCTCTCTCTCTCTCTCTGTCTCTCCATTCTCGATTAAGAAAAGAAAATGCCGCACTGTGTATGTTAGCAAAAGGGCAAAGAAATGTGTTATTCTTCAAATAGAGACAGATGTGCTAATGACAGTTGAATCTGCTGCACTCTACAGCATCTGGTACTCCGTTTCACTTATTTGCTCAATGATGGGAGAACAGATTAGGAGAAACACCTAGAGATCGAGGATAGATCCGAGAAGAATGTGCAAGGTGGAGGAGAATTACGGGTTGAAATGAGAGAGTGAAAGGGAGCAGATATAGAATAGAGGTTAGAATGGAAGCCAGAGAGGGTGAGAGAGAGAGAGACAGAGAGAGAGAGAACACTGTAATAGAGAGCGATAGAGAGAGAGAGGTAAGGGAGAGAAAAATAAAGAGCGAGCGAGAGAAAGAGAGAGAGAGTGAGATAGGGAGAGAGAGAGGGAGAGAGAGGGGGAGAGAGAGAGAGAAGCGAAGATATTGAGAGTTGTGAAAGAAAGAAGCATCGTGGACCATGTTTCCTTTGGCAACAGAGGGCGCATTGAGTGTTTTAGGCGGTAAGTGAAGAAGCCTTCTCATCACTCCGCTGGACGCTTCCTTCGCTCTCACAATCAACGTCTTCATTATTCAATTACAACGATGTCATTTGTTTGTAAGTGATCTTAGAAAGATATGTTAATTTGCTTTCTAGAGAGAGTTTATTTCAAAAGTGACCCATTTGAGCAGCTCCCTCCGTGTATGATCCGTACAACGAAATCTCCTTCGTGGAGATCAACAAACGCCGTTATGGAGAGATTGAAAGAGAGGAGAGCGAAAGACTCGAGAACCGAACGGGGAAGCCCGAGATTCGACGACTATATCTCAAGAAGAACGGTGACAGCTCCAAGAAGAGGTCTGAAGGCAATCTAGTCTAGTTTAGTCTAGTAACTTCCTTTCTTTCAACTGACATCGTTGAGAGGAAAGTTGTTCATCTGGAGGAAGTGGGCATCTCCGACAATGAAGAATCTTCTACAGGAAACATCGAAATACGTCGGATTGCCCGAGGCTCACAATATCTATGACGTGTTCGTTTCGCTTTGCTCTCTTGTAAATCATTCAAGAACCAACCTTTAGACATGGCAATCGAATTCGAGATGAAGACGAAATACGCGACGGAGGCACATACATTATTGCAGGAGACGAGCCATTTGAAAGGTTCCATTCTATTCCATTCCCTCCACAAATAGCTAATAATGTAGATATGATGACGAGCCCTTCACTTCTGGCCCCTCCACGTACCGCGTTCCAACCCGAGCACACACTCCGGAACGAATTCGAGACCAGAGGAGATCCTCGTGGATGTCTGCTGCCACCGAAGAGCTCATCGACTATGACTATGACCAAGACAACTACTCGCCCCGCCCGACGGCCCGTGCCCGCCGGGACTCGTTCTACTCAGAGGGATACGGTAGCCCACCACGACCTGTCTCCGTCGACAATCGCTCTTCGTACTATCGGCATCCATCTGCGACAGAAGCACGACCTTCATCGACCTACAGATACTATGATTATGGGAAGGAAGAACCACCCAGGACAGCAGCGAAGAGTAAGAATGAGACAGGGCAGGATAGACTAAGAATCCTCTCTTTCCAGCCGCTAGTAAGAGAAAGTCGCGTAGCCAATCGACTAAGAAGAAGAAGAACAAACCGCCAGGAAGCAGAGGAGATATCGCCTCCAGACACACTTATGGAGGTCGCGATGGAACAAACATTTTACCCTTTTAAACGTATTGAAATTAAGATATCTACAAAGAAACAATGCAATTTTGACCAAACCTTGAAAGTAAGTTGAACGAACGAAGTGGTTCATTGGTTCTCGGGAAATACCTCGCAAATGAATGAGAAAGAAAGACTCCGGAAAGGGAAAACCAGAGACGGGCCAGGAATCGAAGCGACTCGGCTGGCGACTCCCCCACGGAGACGCTCTCTCGGAGATGACAATCTCATCTCCGACTTCGATCATCCCGATGCTCTTCTCAGAGATCAACACGCTCTCGCGAAGCACAAGCAGTTCAGACTTTCTGGTTCAGGCTGCGAATACTTTATGCTCTAATTATACTATTCTGCATCATTCTACAGAATGATGTCGTCATGGAGGAGGTCTAAGAGTGGAGTCATCTACAACAGAAGAGATCAGACTCATCCCGATGCTTACATCATATAGTCAGTGAGAGACGGAGAGAGGGGAGAGAGCGAGATAGAGGATATGAGTATTTGAAGTGTGTTCCTGAACGGTCAAGGAATGAGCAGCCAGCACGTGACATTCCAAAGGAAGCAACTGGAAAAGGGCATGCCATATGTACTGGAGCTCATTGCGAGGCAGTTCAAGGTGAACCCGGGAAAGTAAGTCTAACCCCCCCCCCCCCTCAATCCACTCTCATTCTCTTCTCTGCCCTGCTCAGACTCTGCAACATGGACGGCAAGAAGATGAGCCAAGTGCAAGATCTCATGTCCCGTGGTGCATATGTCCTCGTGCCCGTGGGGCAGACCTTTCGTGACCAGTGGTACTTCTTACCTGACAATTCTATCGACACCAGGCAAGCTTACACTACTTCTCTCTCTCACTCTCTCTCTCTTCCTCTCTCAATCTCTCTCTTTCTCTCTCTCTCTCCCTTTCTCTTGCTCGCTATCTCTCTCCCTGGTACTCCTTAATTCTTTTCTCTCTCACCTGTGTAGTGCCGCTAGAAACCCAAATGCATCATTAATTCAGCAGCAACACAGACAAAGTTCGTGAGAGAAGTGCTCAGAGAGATCGATATCTCCAAAGACAGGAGAAGAAAGTCTCAAACAAAAACACCTTCAAAGGGTTATTTTGCTTCCTCATTTCTTTGCTTTTCATTGACTATTTTCATTGTATTAGTTCTCCCAATTTCTCAGGAGAAAACCATTAAATCTGGAGAAATTGAGCCAATTCGGCTTATCCCGGAGCAAGTCAGTGGACACGAGTAGAAGGGCCGTTAAGTACTAGTGAAGTACAGTTCATTATTCTCGTAACAAGCAGTTGACAATGTATATAAATCTTTTTTATACGAAGACTGAGATTGTGCGAGAATTGAGCAAATGAGTATTATGAGTCCGGGAAGAATGATCACATTGACATCATATGAACAACTGGGAAATGCAACCTAAGTCAGAACAAACAAAGTCATGTAGTTTATTTTTTAATGAATAAATATTCTGCATGTAATGCATCATCTGACATCTTTTTTAACTTCTATTATAATGAGAAAGGCAGGATGGAAATATCACGAAGGGTAAGCAGATGAAGAGAAGAGGCAAGCAGAATGTACGAGAAATGCTACCATGCAATGAATGGCTGTCTTGGTCAATTCAAACATAAGAGGATGCAAATGAAACTAATTAAAAGGGAGAGAGGAAAGGAGGGTGATAGAGATAGAGTGAGAGAGAATGAAACAGAGAGAGAGAAAGAGAGATAGAGAAAGTGAGGGAGAGAGAGATGATCAGTAGTGAATAGCGGCGAGGACAACTCCAGCAGCGACAACGAGAGCGAGTGCGAGGAGGGCGAGTGCGAGTGCCAGTGCCTTCCTCTGCGTGTGGTGGCGGCCACGACCCACCGGCATTCTTCTTTCTTCAATTATTCACTCAATAGTATTCTTTCAATACAAAATGGAGTACTTATGAGCGCACATACATATGTATGTTTGTACATAGGTAACTAACAATGTTTTTTTAAGTAAAAGAAAGCGAATGCACGACCTGAGTGTCCATATTTGTAGTATGCCTTCCTAGGGGAAAGTTGATGAGAGGCAAAGTTGGCGCGGGAATTGGCCATGTCATAGCTCCAAGCAGGGAAAACTCGGCCGCCGTACTGCCGTCGCCATTCGGGCGACGCGTAGTTCAAGTGCACTTCGTCTGCACAGAAAGAACCAATTCAGCTTGGCTCTATTTTTAAAGTAATACATTATTATAAATGTAAATAGTGCCTTAGAAAAAGCGGGACCACCATACGCGGTCTCGAAGATGGCGAAAGCTGATAGGGAGGAGGGCGACTCGTCCAGAGAGGAAAATGATCCTGCCGGAGGGCTCGCGCATTCAAAATCTCCCCTTAACACGGGCATTGAATTACTCTTTGTCACTACACTCATGCTAAACAGCACCATTCTGCAGAGCCGGCACCCGTTGTGTCCTCCGAAGAGTGCCCGCGGCAGTGGCAGCAAAGGGCGGTCGAGTTGACTTTTCTGCTCCCACATAATCTGCCCCGCCTGTGCCGGAGGCGACAAAAGTTGGAGCAGTTGAGGAACGAGTGTATCTGAGTAGGAATACTGTAGAAGAATGTTTGAGAGAAGCTTGGAGTGACCGTGGAAGAGAAGTCCTGAGAGGAGAACTCATGGCATCACCAAGCTGGAGAGGAGGGGCGTAGTACTTGTAGCCACGGCTTCTCGGAGCCATTCCACCTGCTCGGCCGCATACCTTCAAATTTGTATCTCAATCATAGGTACATACAACTCAATGTTCTTCAGAAAATTACCGGGCAACTCTCGTTATGGCGAAGGGTTGAAGAGAGGCAGAAATCGCACGTTTTGTAGTAATGCTCAGGACGGCGGAGAAGAGTTTGTGGCCGGTCAAAGTTGCCACGAGAAGATCTAATAGAAAGACACTAAGCAAAGAGAGAAGAACACGAAAACAGAAGCTACAACTCACTGAATGTAGGATTGGCCACTGAGGAGCACTGGGGCCTGCGTGGAAGCACCCGGGGCAGACGGTTCCCACTCTCTCAACACAATCTCATCCCTTCTTACATTTTACTCATCTCATTAGGAGTTGACATAACAAATGTATGAAATACAGACTGAATAAGCAATGATAAACCTTATTTGCGGGGTTGGCGAATCAGCAGAGTGGCTCTGTCTATGACGGCGATTCTTTCGAGGGGAGTGCAATGCAGAAGGTTGTTCAGGGGGCTCTGCTGAGAGCCCGACAGGCACTCCGAGGGTACGTGAACTTGATGCGCCCGTGGCATCTTCTAAATCTCGGCGCAAATATGCCAAAAATGTCTGCGAATGCAATGAAAAACCAGTTGATAAAAAGTACCTTAATAAATAAAGTAAGAATGTGGAAACCATGTGGTGGAGTCTTTCTCTCGTATACAGCGTCAATCTCTCCACGAGAATCGCGATGCTGCAGAATTCTCTGGAAAGGCCGACCCTCGCCGGCCTCTACCCGACTCCTTCCTCCTGGAGAATCTGAGAAGGAAGAGATGGCGAGGAGAAGAAGAGGAATCAACCGACTCACAGAGGTTCTCTACATCATGATCTTGGATGAAACGGAACGACTCATCCACAATACGTTCGCCTTCTTCTGTTCTTAAACAGATACTTGAAAAAATTTTTACTTGAGAGAGGGAGCGAAAGAAAGATAGAGAGAGAGAGAGAGAGAGAGAGGAAGAGAGAGAGATAAGGAAGGAGAAAGAGATAGAGCGGAGGTGAGAGGGAAAGTGAGCATGAGAAGACTGATTTATATGATTGAAAGAGATTGTAGAAGACAAACCTCGGTCGTTCTCCGTTTGAATGCAAGGGTGGCCTCCTTCTTCCAAGGTCGCCCTCTCCTTCACTAATTCCTCGATCAACTCCACCAGCGTCGTTCTAAACAAAGAAATTCGGTCTTCTATAGACTAAATCATAACAAGGCGATAAAAATGTTCATTATATCGCTGTATAATATTTGCGCCCAAACTTCGAGCAAGATTCTAAAGTGTATTTCATAAATATAAAACTGCCTGCAAGACCTTGAAGGCAAAGTTAGCGACATCCTCCTCAAAGATAAGAAGGTCATCAACTGTGGTGGAAATGGTGGATGGAGAAGCGAGAGTGGTGGAAATGGTAGAGGGAGAGAGGAGAGTTGGGGGAGCGGGAGAGGGCAAAAGCCACTTTAGCATCTCTCACTCCAGGACTCACACGACGAGCCATGCAGATAGCGGAACGAAGCTTGCGAAAGAGGAGGAAGAGATGGACCAGGAGCTCTCTCTCTCTCCCTCTCTCTTTCTCTCTCTCTTTCTCTTTCTCTCTCTCTCCCTTTCTCTCTCTCTCTCTCTCTCCCTCTCTCTCGCTCCCCCTCTATAGGCTGCCTTCCCCTCTATACAGATACTAGTCCTCCAATTGATGATGTCGCGTCGACCGTTTCATGTATCTGCGGCCAGTAATCATTCCTCCATACATTTCTCTATTTCTTTCCGCTTTTCCACTCTCTTGCTCGTCTGCCCCGTCTCTCAACATTTTTCTATCTCTCATTCTCAATTCGCATATCCTGCATATCTCAATCTGCAAAATTAACCGAGAAGAGGGGAATTGGCTGCAGCTCAGCTGAACGCTTCTTTTTGTTATGCATTGGCTATATGGTTTTCATTCTGATAGTTTCTACTTTTCTCTTCCGATCTCCCCGTTCTCTCTCTATCTTACTCTCTCTCTCTCTCCCTCTCTCTCTCTCTCTCTCTCTTTCTATCCTTCTTTCTCTCTCTCTCTTTCTCTCTCTCTCTCTCTCTTTCTATCCTTCTTTCTCTCTCTCTCTCTCTCTCTCTCTCTCTCTCTCTCTTTCTATCCTTCTTTCTCTCTCTCTCTCTCTTTCTATCCTTCTTTCTCTCTCTCTCTCTCTCTTTCTCTCTCTCTCTCTCTCTCTTTCTATCCTTCTCTTTCTCTCTCTCTCTTTCTCTCTCTCTCTCTCTCTCTCTCTCTCTCTCTTCTCTCGCTCTCTCTCTCTACCAATACCATTTCTCTAAATCTTTCTGCATCATCTCGAGCATAATCCATTGAGGCTCTCCGCGAGATTCTATCCATGCTTTTGTTATGGAATCAAAACGATAGGGCTCTCCGCTGCTTCGGTAAACATGTTCAAGCTATTCGCGGTAACGACTTCCCTTTCAATTCAAAAGCAGAACAGCGTGTGGGAGACAAAGAAATGGGCTAGGTAAGCAAAGTAGAAAAAAGCAAGTAAAGAAAAAGAGAAACGAGAGGAAAGTGAGAACAAGAAACGAATAACCAGGGCAAGGAGAGTAAGAAATAGGAAAACAGGTGGAGAGGCAAAGATCAAGCGAGAAAGAGCGAGAGAGAGAGAGAGAGCGTGAGGAAGAGAGGGAGAGAGGAAAAGAGAGAGAAAGAGAAAGCGAGAGGGAAAGAGAGGGAGGAATAGCGAGAGAAAGAGAAAGCGAGAGGAAAAGAGAGAGAGAGAGAGAGAGAGAGAGAGAGAGAGAGAGCGAGAGAGCGAGATGAAGAGAGAGGAAGAGAGAGAGAAAGAGAGAGAGAGAAAGAGAGAGAAAGAGGGAAAGAGAGAGGGATAGGGAGACCGAATGAAGACGTGGCAGGCGTATCGCTGTGAAAGGAATGAGAGAGCGAGAAAAGGAATCTGATAGCCAGTAGGCCTTCAAAGGAAGACGAATTGGTCTTGATGAATGGAGGGGAATTGAACCGGCAACGTGGCAGAATGCCAGAAAAGGGGAAGGAATGACAGGGAAAGAAGAGATCATTCTTAACAAAGGAAGAGAGAGAGAGAGGAGAGAAGAAGAGGACGAAAGCCAAACAGAGAAGACACCGAATGCAATCACCATAACAGAAAACAGATATTTCAACGTCAAACTATCAAAAGGAAAAAAGGGAACGGACAATGTAATTTCCGGCAATCTTCTTACGAATCCGGTCGTTGAGACGATTCAAGGAATGAAGTTTTGCCTCTGAAACTTGCAACTTTTCATATTTCTTTCTCTCCTTCAACAGTATTTAGTAAGGAATAATCAATTTAGTAAGTACAAAAAAAAGAAGAAGAAAAAATGTAAATTGAATGGAACCGGCTTGTGAAGGGGTTCGTGAAGCTTGGTAGGAAGAATGGCGAGAAAGGCCAGAATCTGCCAAGGAAGGAGTGGCGTAGACGTCACCCCCGCGTCTGAGGAGAAGAGCATAAATAGACAAGTTAGTGAAGTATGAAAAGGCAGGAAAGTTGAGCAATCGTTGAGAAAATAAGAAAGAGGTAGAAGGGCTGAACAGGGGCTAAGAAGGAAATCCCCCCCCCCCTTCTTGACATTATCTCGCAACAATAAGCACCACAGAACAAAATCAAACTGGTAGAGAGCCCGAGGCATCAGACATGGAAAATTGGTGATGGATAAAGGAGCGAGAGGTGGGAAAGAGAGGGAACTGAAGAGAGGGAGACTAAAAGAGAAAGGGGAGAGGGTGGGAAAGAGAGGGAACTGAAGAGAGGGAGACTAAAAGAGAAAGGGGAGAGGGTGGGAAAGAGAGGGAACTGAAGAGAGGGAGACTAAAAGAGAAAGGGGAGAGGGTGGGAAAGAGGAGAGAGCGAGAGTGACAGAGAAAAGGGGTACCCTCCAAAGCAGGTAACACAACTGACTGCTGTTAGAATTGGACATGCCTGTCCATAAGGGGCATGGAGAGGAGGAGAGTGCAAGGGGAAACTGTTGAGGAGAGAAGAAGAGAAGGAGAGAAGGAGAAAGAAAGAGGCATAGAAGAGACGAGAAGTAGAGAAAGCTCATCTCAGTTGCCCAAGTATACCTGTCTCTGCAGGCTCCCGTCTAAGTTGCAAGGAAAGGGATGACCATTTGCATAGTGCTGAAGAGTCAGCCGAAGGTTGAGGAACACACACAGAGAGAGAGAGAGAGAGAGTGAGAGAGAGAGAAAGAGAATGTGAAAAAGATAGACTGAGTGAGAAAGAGAGTGAGAACTCTTTTTTGAGGCAACTGTAACATTCAAGAGCGTTTTATAATATTTCTTTATTTTGCATCAAACGGAGTCAATTGATAACCATGATAAAGTTGAAGAATTAAATTTTGCCTTTATTCTCACGGGACCTAGGGATGAGAGATATTTCTTCGACTGGAATAATGCCATAATTCATCGAGTGGTAAAGATAGAGAGAGCGAGAGAGAGAGGGTAGGAGAGATAAGGAGGGAGAGTGATAGGAAAAAAGAGAAAGAGAGAAAGAGAGACAATAGAGAGATAGAGAGAGAGACGAAAAGCATGAACTGAAAGAGATATGCATAGAGAACACCCGAGAAAGAAAGTAAGATGAAGAGCAAGTCGGAAAATGAAACAAGTGAAAAGGGACAGAAGACTTCTTGCTATGAGGAGCGTTCATGAGTGGCCTAGTTGCGTGGATAATAACAAGTAGTTATTGTGAGAGAAGGAGGTGACCAAGCAAAGCACGAAGGAATAGAGAATACTCCTGACCTTCCTCTCCTGCGTTCCTCCTTCATGGCAGAAGCAGAGAGATAGACAGCAAGCGAGATAGAGATAGAAAGAAAGAGAGAGATAGAGAAAAATATAGAGATAAAGAGAGAGAAAAAAAGAGCTCAAAATGGTGAGGAGGACTGTCGACTCTGAAGACAATAGCTCAAGCAGTGCTCGAGATTTTAACTGATGGATTTACGAGACAGGCATTGGAAAGTCGCGCTCATTGGAGTGAGGACGTGCCATAAAAGTGGAATTAGAATAGCAGAGAGGATGAAAGAAAGAGAGAATAAAGAGGAATGAGGAAGGGAAGAGTATGAAGGAAGTGAGAAAGAGCAGTTGAAAATGGTAAGTAACATAAAGGCGGATCAGATAGCTTTGGAGTTTGCAATGGTGCACTTTCTGGGATTGCAAGGAAGAAGAGACTAGCCAAGAAAGACAGAGTCATTCTTGAGACAGAATGTTTTAGACAGGAAACACTACTTGCACTGTATTACGAATGATGAGTGAAGGTAGTATAAAGAAACCTGGCCAAATGTGATGATCTGGTTGCTCGAGAGATGGTCGAGTCAACCAAAATCCAGTTGCGTCGGCCATCCATCCAATTCGAAGCTGATCTCACATGGCCATCTCTCTCTGTAATCATAGAAAATGACACGAACACTCTTAACAATTGAACAGCCTGTTGACGAATTATTCACTTTAGAAGCCAATTGGATTGTATTAGATGTATGAAATCAATATTAGAGTCAAGCAGAAGCCGACCAGAGGACTGAAGGGCTCGTGGACACTCTCGTTATCTCCTGGATCCAGGATTCCATTGCTCTCTCTTCTTCTCGCACATCATCCATTCTACATCTCACCTCTCCTATCTCTCTCCTCGCTCTCTCTTCTCTCTCTCTCTCTCTCTCTCTCTCTCTCTCTCTCTCCTCTCTCTCTCTCTCTCTCTCTCTCTCTCTCTCTCTCTCTCTCTCTCTCTCTCTCCCCCCGACATGGACACATGATGAGCGGAGAGCGCAAAGTGCACTGGCATCCCCTCGCGAGTGGACACGAGAGAGCACAGTGATAAGAGAGAGTGAGGGAGAGAGATAGCCATGCTTGTTACTGCAAACAGAAGAGAGGATGAAGGAAGATAATGAAGTGGATGACAAATCTCGTCAGACAGAACAAGAAAATGAAACAGAAGAGAATCGGTCAAGAAAAAGATATACGAAGATTAAGCGAGATTTAAGCTTCAAACATCAGAGAAGGGCAGATTTCAATGCAAAGGGGATGGCAGAGCATACGCATATGCAGAAGAGGCAGCACTTACTTTTTCATCTTCCACGTATTATTAATTTGGTTAATCATGTAAGGAAATATAAATTAATCAAAATCGCTATATTATAGTCGACAATAACCGTAAAAGTTGTCTTGTGGGAAATAGAACCTCTGTGACTTCCTATAGGAAGCACAACTATTGGGTAGGAATGCTCAGCCGAATACAAAAGGAAATTTCCCTTAGTTAAACCTCTCCTTAATTATGTGATCCTCAGTCCTTAGTTGAGCTTGTGTCATGTAGCAAACATAATTTGGTTAAATTATAAGTCGTGCCCCTCCCACATATCAAATATACTTCACGCATTCTGTTCTACAATTAGAAGCTCCTGCCTGAATCATGAACTTGACCGATCGCACTACAGAATGAAAATAGTTGACTAAGAGTACTATTGTTTTTGAATTGCAAGTTGCAAGGCCTCTCCGTCGGCTGGCCGGCCCCCCTCGCGACACTTTGAAATTTCATGTCGCCAATTACGGAACCGCTATTCCTGCCACCGGCACCAACCACTCCATTTTAATCCATGTTTTATGAGTATTCATGCGGTTCTCCTTCAGTACTCATAAGGAAGAGAGTGAGAGATGAGCTCGCAGATCATCTCGATCCATGCGGGGCAGTGCGGCAACCAAGTCGGCCACAGCTTCTGGCGGATGCTGTGCGACGAGCACGGGCTCCTGCCAGACGGCACTCTGCGGCCACCCAACCAGGGCGCCGGCGGCAGACGCAGCTTCGATGACAGCAAGAATGTCTTCTTCAACCAGGTTGGATCGCCCTTCCACCAATGAAAGATTCGATGGATTGCATCTGAAGGCAGACGACGGCCACTACGTGCCACGAGCCTTGCTCGTGGACCTCGAACCGCGGGTCATCAACACCGTCTTGACATCCGACTACTCCAAGCTCTTCTCCAAGGTTCTGCTTTGTCTTTCTGAGAAGGGCCATGTTTTTCATTCACTTGGTAATACAGGAGAATGTGTACCTCTCTGAGTCTGGTGGTGGTGCAGGAAACAACTGGGCAAGTGGATACCTTCAAGGGAAGTAAGGTCATCTTCCGCATTTCTCTATTTGCTTAGTCGTAGGATTTCTCTTTATAAATTTTATCGTCGTGTACTTAAATGTGACAACCTAGTCTTGTGACTTGCTGTTTTCCAAATAGTCTCCCATTTCTTGCAATCGCCGTGGAATTAAAAAAAATTTTTAAGCGAAGTGTTCGAGAAGATCCTCGACATGGTTGATCGGGAGGCGGAGCTGTCCTCCTACTTGGAAGGGTTCAACTTCACTCACTCGGTGTCCGGTGGAACTGGGTCTGGATTGGGCTCGCGGCTCTTGGAGAAGCTCAGAGATCGGTGAGGTCTTCGCCATGGGGCTAACTTCTATTTCATACTAAATCAAGGAGAGGTGTTTGGGGAGTAGTCTTAAGAGGTAACAAAGAAGAAGAAAAACCGATTGGGTAGCCTAATTTGTTGTTATTCGGTTACTGTAATGGAAGCAGTGTGGTGTTGTTCTTCGATATGAACTAGTACTTTTCTCTATAATATATAACATATGAAGACGGTTGCCTCTTTAGATATCCGAAGCAGATGATCCAAACGTACTCTGTATTCGGGGACCAAGATGCCTCGGATGTAATTGTTCAGCCATACAACTCAATACTTACTCTGCAGCGACTCAAGGTTAAGAGGCATTTGATGTACCGTGAAATGGTATAAGAATTGAAGTTAGTCTTTGTTCGACGATATTATGCTGCATTTTATGACTTTCAAAGCGTATGTCACATTATTATATCCAGGATTGCGCCAACTCCGTGGTGGTGCTGGACAACACGGCACTGAACAGAATTGCGGCAGATCGTTTCGGAGTTGCCACTCCCTCTTTCGACCACGTCAACACTCTCGTATGATTACTTGGGTCTTTCTGGTTCAGCTTTTTTCTCTTTTCTATTACCTTACATTCTGGCATGTTTCTCTCGTACATTGATTATTTCTTTCTTTTCTCTCAAAATCTTTCCTGTCAACCCGTTTATTCCCTGTTTCACACTCTCACTCCCGCTCCACTCTCTCTCTCCTCTCTCTACTCTCTCTCCCTGTCCCTGCTCTCTCTCCTCTCTCTCTCCTCTCTCTACTCTCTCTCCCTGTCCCTGCTGTCTCTCTCTCTCTCTCTCTCTCTCTCTCTCTCTCTCTCTCTCTCTCTAGCTCTCTTTCCTCTACAGGTCTCCCGTATCATGTCGGTGACAACCGCGACGATTCGCTTCCCCTCTGCGATGTACACTCAGCTGAAGCATCTGATCTGTCTGCTCTGCCCGTTCCCGCCACTCCGCTTTATTCAAACTGGTATCTCGATGAAAATATTTAAATCTCAACGAGATTAAGTTCCAGGAAGGAAACGGTTAAAGTGGTATTCTAGGATAGAAGCCGATGAATTTAGAATGATAGAAGTGTAACATTATTGTGAAGCTGTTTTCTTATGTTGAAGCAGTTGTGGATTGGATTGCCTTGAGGTTTCTCTCCGATCGCTGATCCGCAGAAGGAGTTCGTGTCGAAGACAACGGTCCGCGACATTGTTCGTCGCTTACTCCGTCCCGATTCTATGATGGTTTGTTCTTCTTGCTTTTCATTTTGTGTCCGTCAAAGAGAACACCATTCCAGCTGTTTAAATATCTTCCCATTTTGTGTTCCTGTGCTGTTTATTTACATTTTTTTTTAGCAAATATAATATCTTATTGCATTGAAATGACATTAATTTGTTATTTATTAAGGTCTCCACAAAGCGAATGGCAAACGATGATTCTTGCCTGCTGGCGGGAATGATTATTCTTCAGGGAGGCTTTGAGCAGCACGAGATTTCCGATGCGTATTCCATGGTTAGTTGGTGACTGACTTCGAATGTTCATTGTTCTATCTAGTCATATGCATCTATAGGTGCATTTATTTGGATAACTATTAAATTTATCCAAATAAATGCACCTATAGATGCATATGACTAGATTATTTTCACTTGCAAAATAATGTATAAAGAAGTGACCTGTTCGAGATTCATGACCGGGAGATGATCTGCCTTGCCCCGTGGGTCCGTTGCAACCCCCTCACCATCCTCAAGGCGTCCCTCTCTCCGTACATCAAGCCGACTTATAAGGTACTCTTGTCATTTGATGCATACCGTTTGGGTTTTATCCATACTTTTTTGGACTTGTTTCTCATTCGCAGAACAACCATTTGATGATTTTTTTATTTAGAAAAGTTATAGGTATCTTTGTTTACTTGAAGAAGATTAGAGAGTTAAGAATGGAAACGATTTGCAGGTGTCCGGGTTGATGCTGGCGAATCACACGAACATCGCTTCGCTCTTCCAAGGGGTGCTTGGGCAGTTCGACAAGCTCAGAAGCCGAAGAGCATTCATTGACAGGTAATAACTATTAGAAAGGATGGAGATATCACAGAAGAGGAAGGGAAGAAAGAAAGAGAAGGATAAGAAGCTGCCATTCAGATTCGAGAAAGAGCCCGGATTCACGAGTGATTTCATGGAGGAAGCGGCGGAGAGTGCGAGGGAACTGGTGGAGTCGTACTCAGATATCAACAAACCGGACTTCTTCGATGCATAGGCGGAGGGAAAACTGCAATGCTGTCCGGGTCAATCTTACATCACTTTTATTGCTTATCAATCAGTAGATGGCTAAATATGACTTTCGTCAATGCCTTTCTCCCTGGTTCTGTTATTTATAATTTTTATCGTGCCTTCACGTTTGTCTATAGCTTTTCTCATCAACACCATTGGAACAGATTTTCAAGTTGATGGATAGTGAGAAAACGGATTTCCATGCATCAGAATCTTATTTATTTGCCGTCACAAAAGCGGCACGAATTCGAGTGCATGCTCGTTGTTGTTTTTTATAATTATTTGTTGTCATGATCTCTTGTTTCTTCTTTCTTTATCTCTTGCTAGCGTGATTTACGTTGTATTTTGTTAACGGCTCCATAAAGTGTTTGTTGTGACTTTATTCTCCAATCATGTCTGGCATTTCGGGATAAGTACTGGGCATCCAACGCAGAAACTATGAACTCTATTTGACTAGGAGCTTTTGAGCAAATGAGCAGATTCGAAAAGAGTCATCTTTCGATGTTCGGAAGCGACGGTAGCCAGGCTTTGCTTTATTCTTAGTGGGCGACTAGAACTGCTGCAACGGTCAGCTAAGCAGTGCCACAGCTGCAGGGAATAGTCAAGTGAGTGAAAGAGAAAGTGAGTGAGCAAGTGAAGAGAAGTCATGAGAGAACACCGACAAGTACTAGAGATAGAATTAGTAAGAGAAGAAAGACTGGAGCGACGCAGAGACAGCAGACGGGGAGGATCCAATGCCACCACGGCGCTGCGGGGCCTGGCAGAGGACACAGTCCACGAAGTCGACCTCCTTCCGAGTTCCTGCGCATTATCAGTCCATTCATCAGGCTCGTTCTCGTTATTTTGACTCGTTTACACTCATATCAATGTTAACATCATTTTGTTAGTAATATATTTTCTTCCTATTAAAGCATTATGTTGTGCCATAGTTTAGAAAGAGAGGGAATATAAAATGGCGTTATACGGCAATGTTTGAGAGAGAAAAAAACAAGAGTCATCAGAAATTTTCAAAGTTGAGGTAGGCAAGAGAGTCATTTCGTATCGCAAGAGATCAGAAAAAGCCAAATAAGGGCAGCAAAGATGAGGATTGCAGCCAGAGAAAGAGGAATCAAAGTCGCGGCCCAGAACTTGAGCTTCCATCTGGGGTACTCATTGCCCCAGTAAGATGTTCGATTTCGTATTCTGAAAATGCCGTGGAAAAAGCAAAGTCGAGAAAAGTTTAAAAAAAAAAAAGGGTCCTTGCTGCCTGCATGCATTAATTAGACTTATAACATTATCGAAAAAAGATAGGATAAAGAAAAGTGGAAAAAAAAATTAAACCTGTAAGAGAGATCAGCTTGCGAAGGACTCATGACAGACTTGAGAGGAGCGAGGCCGATGAGATACAGCTTCTCCTCTTCATTCCTTGTCTCCTTCCAGTCTGCAGATCGGTAAGAAATTCAAGGGCAGTGGATGTGATTAAGCATCAACTTAGTTGTACTTCTAAGCTGGTGAGGAGGAGGAGGGGGCGGAGCATCTTCCTCAGTAGCCAAGGGGGCGGCTTGTGCAGTAGGAGGAGAAGCCGCCCTTCCTTGCTGCGCCTCTCTTTCACTACAACAAACAAGACATCCAAGTGAATGAGAGAAAGAGCAGACCGCTTGACAAGAGAAGACTGGTGTGAAGAGGAAGCTTCGGAGACTTCTCCGCCTTGCAGGAGTCGATTCGGCCTCTCCACCACCACAGGAACTTCTCGCACTGTTTCTTCTGCTATCTAAACACTATCTTTTCAAATATTATTTTATGTAATACTAGTAAATCATAGTTAATAGTTTACGTGACATTTACAATTTGACGAGGACGATGAATAAGAGGGCGAGGTCTCAGTGGATCCGACGTCGCAGTTTCCCCTGTTCGACCGACATCTTCCTGGCTTCCCTGAAGCAGAAGACAGAGATGGGCAGAGAGGAAGAGGGAAAGTAGGAAAGAGACCTTCTGTGACATGTGCAAGGAAACAACGATGGGAGAGTGAGATTGGCGCATGCTTTGGGGGATGAGGATGTTGTTCTGCCCAATCTCAACATTACGCTATTTATAATCATATTTTAAAAAATTAAATAGAAAATAACGAATCTATGTATCGAAATATATTTTGATATACACATTTATTCTCATACCGGTGCTGGAGAGGCTGGGGAAGCTCCGGAAACACGCGATTCTCTAAAAGGGCTTCGGATATGCAAGTATGGCTAAATTAATCAGAGAAGCGCGGGAGAGAAGAAAGGTTAACCTCATAATATTTTCACCGGCTCTTCTCAACGAATTCTCACGTCGGACCATCTCAGGAGACTTGGCAATCGATGTTGGCATTGAAGGAGACTGAACTACACTTAGAGATCTGAAGACAATTCAAGACTTATTGGGAATGGAGTGATGACAAGGACCGGAGAGATCTCACCTTAAATCACCCGGAGAACGGATGTGCTGATACCGTTCTTGAATTGTAGCAGCAGGAGTGACAACTTGATGGGGAGATCTGGTAGAGATGAGAAGAATAAGATTCGTCTTTCTCATAAAGGGATCAATGAAAGAGAAAGAGAAGGCGAGAGAGAGAGAGAGAGAGAGAGAGAGATGAGAGAGAGGTTGCGAGAGAAAGAGAGAGACATAGGAGATGAGAGAGAATTGCAATCGACAAATGGTTGTTTCCACTGACACTTTGGGTTCGCTGCCACTGGACTTCCTCTTGTGCCTGCTCATCCGACCGATTCCGTTGCGGAGAAAAGAGCTGACTCCGTTCCTCACTTCTTCCTTCATGCATTCAGTTCTCATTTTGTTACTCTTATTTGACTCTCTTTTTTCAGTCAAATCAGAGTAACAAAATGAGAAAGAGTTGTTATGAATTCTAATTCCATTAATAGTTACTTTTAAGCAAATAGTGAGAAGAGAGAACCCTTTGTTCTGCAACTGCTGCCTGGTTTTCATAGAAAGGCTCTTCGATTACTGTTTCGCGTCGTGTTAGAATTTGGGGAGGATTTCTGCAAGAATGAGAAGCCTTCCTTGTTGAAGATGAAATATGAAATTATGAAAAGAAAGAGATTAACGGTGAGTGAAGAGGCAGCAGCTGTGATAGTCGATTTGGAGCTTCATCCAGTCGAGGAAAATGAGAGCGACTCTCTTCGTCGTACAGATATCTTCAAGCAGAAAAATGACAAGTTACATACATATGTACACCCTCCTTTGTTTCAAATAAAATCAAAACTTACATACTAAATTTCTGTAAGTATGCACCTAATAGAGGGGGAGTCTCCAATGGGGCGTGGGCTGACTCGTCTTCCAGAAGGCTCTCGTGAGTGCAGTCGGGTTGACATCGCAACACTGCCAGGGCTGCTCTCCGAACTCTTCTCTGTCGGCGACCTGTTAGCCTTTCTTTTTAAAGTGGACAAACAAGTTTGATAGTTGCAGGGATGCGTCTGCTCCGTGAATGAATGGAGAACCTCTCGTGGTGTGGCAACGCTCCATTCACGAATGTCTTCGTGACATAGTGCGTTTCTTGAAGAGAAGAATGGCCGACGACATCCACGAGAGTTCCGATTTGGCCGTGGAGAGGAAAGTGACGAGTGGGGGAAGAGCCATTCTCCTCCTGAAACCAATTCTATAAATCTGAAGCTGCAAGTATGAAGAAGGCGACATTCAATGGCTAGAAAGAGAAACCTGAGCATGAAAGGGGATGCTCTTCTCTTCGTTCTCTGCTCGATTGGAAGTGCCATCAAACCTGTCATGTTCATTCCGTTTCCTTCAGAGAAAGCAAATGAACAAGTGGAAGTGTACCGAATGACACTCGGCCTGGCAGTTCCTGCCGAGAGATCTTCGGTGCGGAAGGTCTGAGATCGGAGCTGGAAAGCAGGCGAGGCGAGGGGCGGCGAACTCAGCTGAAAGAGGAGGAGAAGGATGTGGAAAGGAAGAAAAAGCAAGAAAAGAGACCTGGAAATGTGCGTCTCTTCCATCGCCGCTCTTCTCTCTTCCCACCAACTTCACTGAAATCGTCTCATCTACGATAATCTGAAAAGAAATACGTAAATCCAGCCGCTGGATCAAAATGTGACCTTCTGAGGAGAATCTTGCATTGCTTTCTTCTCGAGTTGCTCCACCAATGCGGATGGCAGCCCCGCAGGGGGTTTATCTACAATTCGGTCCTCCACGGTCGACGATGAGGTCTACAATTATATACGACTCCATGTATGTACATATGTGCGAAATGTGTATCATATCGGCTGCTTGGTTAGAACTTTTACAAAGATTTATCTGCTTCAAATTCTTCGAACCTGGAAGATGCTGACTTTGGTACGAGGCGTGGTGGATTTTTCAGTAGAGAAGAGAGTCATCGGAGGGGGCAGATCGTACTGCGATGAAGTCGAGAGGATTCCATCTCTTTCACCTGATGCAAGTGCTTCGGGTGATAACACTAATGGAGTCCATAAGGAATATTAAACGAAACCGTTGTCTAAAGAACGGAGAAGGATGTTTCTTCTCAGGTCTAACAAAGCGTCCTCTGAAGTCTTCTCAATGACACTCGTCCACGTTGAAGAGGACGACGAAGACTGTGATTCGGATCCATTCTCCGGTTGCAGCAATAATCTAAAGTCCGGCAATCGAAATATGTTATAAACAATAAAAAGGTGCTTTACCTAAATCGAGGAGGCTCTGGCTCAAGGCCAGAGTAGGACTGCGGAGGAAGCGACTCCAGTCGCTCCACGAGGCAGTTGAAACTCGACTCTGACATCTCCCAGAAGTTGGTACGGAGGAACTCTTTCAGCGAGTCATCTGATAAACTTTCAAGCTAAATGCAGTAAAGGAGGTTAAACGAGGAAAAAGTAACGTTCACAATTGACAATTTCTAAATTAATCAAGAAAAGTAAGGAGAACTTTATGAAATACCGTGTTTCCGCTGAAAAAGCGTTGACCAGTTCATTTTGAAGGCTGGATGGTCCTGGAGAGAAAGACGACGAAGAATAGGAAGAGGAGGGGCACCACCATTCCAGTTGGTGAGGAGAACCACAAGATTGGAATGCAACCAAGAAGGAAGCAACGACAACATCTACAAGGGGATCTGCATTAAGTTAATCGAGAGATGAGGGAGAGGGCGAGATAGAAACAGAAGATAAAAGGAAAGGCAGAAAACGTGCAGAAGCAACAACCTGGTGGAGAGACTCTTCTCGTCCATGAGGAAGTCTACCATGTGAGTTAATAAGCACGCAGACCAAGTCAATCCGCAGTCGTGGATTCTGCTCCAGCCAGCTCGCCAGCATCTCCTTGTGTCCATCTCTGCATCATTTATTGCATTTTTTTATTTTAAAAGATTTGTACTGAACATTTAACATTTATGAATGTAGGTACATACATACATACATAGCTTAAAAATTCGCATGAGAAGCTTTAAACGCGGATTTAAACGCGGACGGTCACCGAAGCATTTAATGAACGTTTTCGCCATCCTATCATTTTCTCAACTCTTTTTCGATGCGATTTTCTACGGACTGGAAAGTGCACAAGGAAATGAAGGTTCGAAGGGATGTTATTATTTTTTGATGACCGTTCTCCTTTAAGGGCATACGTAATCTCACTTGACATCGACGACAATTGGACGGAAACTCATGCGTGATTCATTGAAGACATAGCAGATCACAGCCTTTGTCGGGGTTGACGCGTCAAATTTCTGAACTAACTAGCATAAGAATGGAAGAGAAGATGGAGAAAGCAGAGAGAGAAGATAGAAAGAGAGAGAGAGAGAGAGAGAGAGAGAGAGAGAGAGAACGAAAGTGAGGGAGATCCTCAACCTCTCACTTCATCTGCGATATGACATCTGAATTGGTCGTCCTTGCCGACTCCGTAGAAGAAATTGCATAAGACGTCTATGATACCAGCTTTCTCCTCTCGGTCACCACCCAGCAAAAGAATTATTCGATCCTCACGGTTTTTGCTGTCTGTAATCTCCCATTTCATACGCACAATATACAGATATTTTTTTATTCTTTAGCATTATTAATAGAGAGCATATGAACATCCAGCGCACCTTGTTCAGCACCGGCGAAGACAACTCGAATGTTCGGAGGCCCGAAGGCCTCCCCTACGAATTTGTTACTTCGCGGACAGAAGTCTCCCTCATCCGCTGGCGGGGGCCGCTCCATGTAACTGCAAGCGTGAAGATCGGAGGAGGGGGACAGGAGAATTTTATATTCTGAGAAAATTAAGAGGAAAAACAATGAAAATAATATATTGAATACTGAAGATTGATATATGACAGCAAATTTGAAGAAAGAGAGTTAACATATGCAACTTTTGATCTGCCCGGCATTTGACAGTCCACAATGTATAATACAGTGAAGAGAGACAGGAATAGGGCAGAGATGAAGAGACAAGGGAGTGAGATTACGAGAGTGTGCGTAGTGTAAAGTGATAGAAAGAGAGAATGACAGATGGCATTTGACAACCAGACTGGGAGATGCGCATGTTGCTGCTAGTGCGGGAGGTGAGGCTGACTCTTGCAGTCAGGAAGTACACTCAGAGAGTGTAGTGTGAAGAGAGAGCGGCAGAGAATCAGAGGGACAGCCATGGTGAGAAACTGTTAGAAGACGGGCAAGAACTGATAAGGAATCAGGCGTAACGAGGAATGGTAGCATTTAGAGAAGGAAGAGAAGATGATGACTAACTGAATCATGGATCTTGAAGTCGAGTCGGTGCTTGCAGGGCTCTTATGGCAAGAACCTTAAATTCGCATATCAGGAGAATATTAGCTAGAAATTAAATTGGAAGGAATGAACTAGCTCAGTTCTATGCCATTTTCGAGTATTTGCACAGAGAAAGCTCAAGCTGTGAGCAACTCGCAGTGATAAAGAAAGACAAAATGTGAGTGAGAGGGAGAGAGTGAGAGAGAGAGAGGCAGAAGGAGAGAGATATGAGAGGAAGAAGAAAAAGAAGAAGAAAGGAAAAGAAAAGCTTGTCCGAAAGAAAAACGAAACAAGCAAGGACACTGAAAGAATGCGTGAAGTATTGCCAAATGAGAAGAGTTTCGATGTATTATGTACGTAACGAAACAGAAGATGTCAGGAACCCTTTGTTCAAACAGTACGGGTTAGTGAGATCAGATAACAAGGGGAAAGTGATATGGTGAGAGAATAAGAGAAAGAGAGAAAGAATAGGAAGAGTTAAAGAGAGAGAGAGAGAGAGAGAGAGAGAGAGAGTAAGTGAGAGACAGAGTGACAAATAAAGAAGTAACGTAGACAAAAGGAAGAGTCAACATTAGTAGTTGAGGAGGTGTGAATGAGCTTCTTGATGGATTCACAGCACTCTTCATCGAGAATATTGTGAGAGAAAGAGCATAAGAAAGAAGAGCAGAGAACTACCGTAGAAATGAAGAAGTTGATGAGAAGGACACTCTGCTATCTCATGAGACAGCTGTAATGAGAGAGACTATCCGAGTTATATGAAAAAAGAGAACAAGCACTTTTCTTGTTCTTTCTTCCAATCTACCTTCCTCTCTCATTCTCGCTCTTTCGCTCTCTCCCACTCTCTCTCGCTCTCCCTCGTTCTCTGTCTTTCACTCTCCTTCCCCATATCTGTCGTTCTGTTAGTGGTGATAACGCATCACTTTTCTTTTAAAATAATGAATGTGTTATATTTGTTTCAATCCGCAGTCCCTACTTATATTATAGTTGGTAGAATTTATATTTTAATGCAATTAAACATTTCTTACACTATTCCTACAATTTCTTTGTGGCCTTATAACAGTTATGTAAATACGTACATACATATGTACATATATGAAGTATTGGCGAACCTTATTTCCGCCATTTTTCTCATCATGTCTTTGTGATTGTGTATGAATGTTGCAGAAAAAGGCAGTGGCCGATAAGAGAAAGGTGAAAAAGGTGAACTTGTCATCATCAATCACGTTCACTGGCACGATATACACGTAAAAGAAGGCGAGAATCAATTTGAGAGCCAGTTGGAGGGAGAGATGGAGAGAAAGAGAGTGAGAGAACTGAGTAGAGGGAGAGAGAGAAGGAAAGAGATAGCGAGAGAGAGAGAGAGAGACAGAGACAGAGAAAGAAAGAGATTGACAGAGAGACAAAGAGTGGATGAAGTTGCCAAAGAGGAAAGAGAGGAAGTAAAATAACTGTGGCCGATTGAAATGTTTTATATGAAAATGGAGAGGCGATACAAACTGCCGATTGCTTGTATGCATGATTATTAGTGTGTATTTGAGAATGAGCAAGAGTGCATTGCTTGGTCTGTTGTCGACGCTTTTCTGCTACATATTTATACATCTTCAATTCGCTTCCAGATGAGCAAAGCACAATTGTAATAATCGGAATAGCTATCACGATGCATGGATCGGAAGGGTGTTCGGCTCAGAATGTCATTCAACACGATGACACCGGAAAATTCTTCGTCCAGGGGATTTCCTTCGTCGGAATGTTCTTCTCGCAGTTTGTGTGCACGAGCTATGCTTTATCGAGACAATTACATTCTATTTCCTTGCAGACCAC